>KN839839.1:257062-342507 GCA_000827185.1 Hydnomerulius pinastri MD-312
CTCTTACGGGCGAGGGAAGTGGTACAGGCCAGCGCCGGGGTGTTGATACTACGGACGACAACGTCCGGGTTGATGCTTTGCAGGCCAAGTCGAGTCAGTCTCAGCATCGCCTCGAGCAACAGTGGCGGTTCGCGGGACAGCAACAGCCAAAGACCCTGAAGCGCAAGCGGATCTTGCACCTACCGCGAACGGATTGGTAGTGGCGGACAGGAGCATGCTCAATGATGACATGAGGGACGGGATGTTTGTGTTGCACATAGTTTACCGATACCGATAATCTACAAGTATAAGATGATGAAACATTCGCGCGCGAGAGGCTTCAAGTTGCATGGACGAACTCTTCTGACTTTCATGGGGCCCGGCATTGCGATGCAAGGTATGATTGGGCAACTTTCCCGAGTTCGTGGCAACTGGCGGTCTGAGCCCATCAGTGGACAAGTACAATTGAACAAATGTGCCTGGAGCATCACAGAATTCGAAAGGGACGAACAAAGAGTGGCGCGGCCCACGGGAGTTTTCTTATCTGCGATGCTCGAGTACTCCGCGCCACTGATGCAGCAAGGACGCTTTGACCTGCCATCACCCAGGGATGTCCTTGTCCCGCTTTGACAATATCGACAGCTTCCGACTGTCACCATGGGGCATACAAGATCTCCCCAGATATCGCCGCCCGCTTTGACATCTTCTGGAAGCATAAATTCCGGCCTGGTGCACGATGAGCCAGCTCAACCATTCCACGTTACGAATTCCCCTCCAAAGAGCTTGCCAATTACTCCTCTGTGTTGCCCAGCTACCATGATTTCGATGCCTACACTTATACCGGACCCGTGTATCGACCTGGACGCTCTCGAGAAGACCGTCGCGGAGCTCGACGCTCGTATCCGTGAGGTCTCGAGGATGATTCGGGAATTGCACAAATACAAGGTGTCAATCCACGCGCATCCCCAAGAGTGGGGTCTCCCAGTAGAAGACCTCGCAGAAGGAGCGAAACAAGCACGCCCTCCGTTCAGCCCCGAGAGCTGGGAAGCGCTGCTCGAATACTGTAGGAAGCGTGAGGACGAGAGCGCCGAGCATCCTTGGGATTTCATATACATGTTCGACCACTTTGCGGACAGGATAACGGCGAAGATCAGTGACCTTAAAGCCAAGAGGGATAACTTGGCAAATGCCAGTGAGTCCCTTGATCAATGATACGGATTTTGCCTTTGACCAGGTCGACTTCGCAAGTTTCCAATATGCGGGTAGCATTGGTAGAGAGGGACAAAGTGAACGCATGGATGTCCGTGGTGCAGCGGGCGGTGGAAGAAGCGGAGGTGGCAAAACTCAAGGAACAGATCATGGAAGCTCAGGAGCTGATGAGAACCGATGATATGACGATGACGACGAGAGCGCGACGACCATGGGTAGCGAAGATGTCGATGGTTGAAGAAGAGGACCAAGATTCCCGTTGTACCTGCGAGGAGGAGCGTAAGGTGAGCACCCTGTATTTCGTTGCGTCTCATTAATTGCATAGCTGACGAACATGACTGGGGCAGGGCGGCCACAAGTGCGGGTTCATCGTAGAGCCACCGAAGGTCCAGCGGCACCCGGATGGATCAACGTGTCACTGCTGGCAGTTCATGTGAGAGCAGGTTGTGATGGGCAGTCATATTCGTGACACCACGAACTGGTGTCAGCTGGCGTTTGGAAGCTTGTAAGATCAGGAATGAAACAAAGAAGAACGGACAAGATGGTCACCCCAAGTACAGACACCTAGTTTTTTATTCTTAAGATTCTTGTTATTCTGCCGTCTTTGGAGGAATCCTGCAATCTCGCGGAGAGGCGATCAAGCACAATGTGTACAGCAACCCAAATTCCACTGCATATAGCAAACAATCACTGATAGCAGACACCATATGACAGTGCAGCCCACGATAGTTCATGCGCACTACACAGGGATCCACAGTAAAAGTCGTGTTCACGCTATAGAAGCCTATTTCGCGAGGGATCAGTAAAGGCATGGCTAACGAGACGATGGTTCCTACATGCCGGCGCTTGTCACGCGTTTTCTTGCGGGAGGGTAAAGATTGGATTGAGGTACAACTGAATGCACATAAACATTGCAGTCTTCGAAAGTACCCGATTAGTCTCGATATCCGATCTAGTCAGAACGTAAACGCTCACCTCGTAAATACCCTACATCGCTATCTTGCGCAAGGTAATAATAGGTTCCAAGAAAGTCACTGTTCGTCTGATCTCAATTGAAGCACCGAACTTTGATTATAGCGAGAAATAGAGAAAGCACGGAAAACAACGTGGTGAGACACGTGTATACGGCAGATTTAGATGGGTTTGATCTTGAAGTGCAGAGAGATGAGAGAGAAGATGAGGCACTGTGACGATCGAGTTAGATTGTGAGGGTAGAGAGGGAGGAATGAAAACTTGCCTTCAGATCTTGAACTAGGTAGTAGAAAACGCGGAGTCCGTCTGGGTCCTCGCTGTCCTGGATGTCCACCAGCGACCCGATTTTGGCAGTCTGCGCAACTATTTTAGAAGTACCAATTATGAATCGATCATGCGACAAACCTCGAATGCGATGTGGTCGTTTCCAACGCGGATTTCGAGCTCCTGCTTGCCAACAATACTCTTCTTTGGCCAGTTCGTGTCGTCTTCCCTGGAGTGGTGATAACGGTCAGGGTGGTGGACAAATGCGACGTATATCGAGCTCACTTGGTTATTTCGCTTGACTCGACGATCCGCTTGAGTTCCTTGACCACTAATGGACCAACCCACACTACACAACAACATAAACCAAATTATAATTTGGAGCGACACTGTCTACTCACTTTCTTTGCGAATCAAACTGTCATTCCTGTAGTTCGAGTTGTTTGCATAACGCAGACGGCCATGTGAGTACTCAAATTCGAGGAACTCGTGCCCATGTTTGCCTGAATGGCCAGTGCTGGAAAAAAAAGGTTGGGTTACTGACACATAATTGAGATTCCCTACTTACTAGTATCTAGACAGATGGTTAGCACTCCCACCGCAAGAACTCTCATAAATGCATACCTGAGGTAGAATGGGTCGTTATCTTGAGAGGTCATCGTGGTTGATGTTGAAGACGCGTTTCTTGCCCTGCTGTCAAACAGAACCTTACAACATCACAAGTGATCCGGCATTTTCCGGTTCACCAAGATTCAAAAATTTGGAGGAATCCGTATTCTGCAAGTCCTCCTCACCAAGTCGCGTCAATATGCTGGCTCGTCCAACAAGAAGTTCATTGCCAGTGCTGGCAAGATGGGTGCGGTTCAACAGCGGACAAGTACCGTGCGTGGCTAGACACCTTCATGATATTGCTTGCTGACTTGGGTAATTAATAGCGCCAGCCCAACACCCAATGAACCTATACCTACACCAACTGCTCCAACCAATGGAGCGGAGGAGGCACTGGAAGAATTGACCGAGCCTGATATCGCCGCGATGATTATCCATGGTCGGGGTCTGTACCCTCCGACAAAACTTCCCCGCACGCACTCCATTCCCGCTGCTGAGGTCCACTTCCGCGCTCACCATCCCTACTTCCTCGACCTTTTTGCTCATTTTGCGGGCCATGCTGCCAGCGCGCTCGGTATTCCTTCCTCGCGGGTCATCCCCCTTCCCACGCAGCGCTCATTGTGGACTGTTATCCGCGGACCATTCGTACACAAGAAAAGCCAGGAGAACTTTGAACGAAGGGTACACAAGCGGGTTATCAAGGCATGGGACGCAGATCCAGAGGTCGTAGATAGGTGGGTGAGGTACCTCAGGAAGCATCAGATGCCAGGTGTTGGTATCAGAGTGACGAAGTGGGAGAGGGCACCATTGGGTATTGGACAGCAGATCTTTGAGCGCACCATGAGCAAGGTGCGGCCGGATTCCAGTGCGGCGAAGGTCAAGGCGATGGCGGAGAAGATAGTGGAACAGGAACTATTAGCAGCCAGCCAAGCAAGCGGGTCGTCTATAGAGCCAGCTTCTGGCGAGAAGCCATGACGTTGCTTACTCCTTATTCTACGCCACGGTCCCATATGTACTCGCCATCTACTTAATGCTATTGGAAACTGCACTCAGGACGTGAGGGGGCGCAATGTTCAGCAATCGCCCGCCAAGCGAGCCATGAAGACGTAGATAAGGTGTACAAAGCAGAAGTGCAGTGTCCGCGGATCGAAAGAGAAAACATTATCCGGGTGTAGCAGTCACTTCTCGAACTGCTCCCTGACATACTGTTGAATTAACTTGGTTGTCTCGCGTTTTACTGCAAGAGGTACAGTTGCTACCGTTCCGCATCATCAGGACTACGTTTCCAACGTGGAAGCAGCAATGCACCACCCACCTTGTGCATGCGGCGATAGATCCTCCAGGACGGCCCGGAAGGAAAGTGGATCCATCGTCCGGGCTCGTTCTGTGGAGCCATTCCTGGTCAGCACCCAACGTGCTGCTAAGTCAAATGGGGGAAAGCTTGCCTTTGGCACGGTGACATAGCTCGTCTGACCATCCGTGTTCTGAGAGCTTCGCCGAAAGGAGGCGGAGGATTCTGTCCTCAGATAACCAAGGTCAGCGTGGTGTTACATACCTAAAACACGGCATCAAAAGGGAGACGTACCTATCCCACTCACCACTTTCTACCATGCGTTTGTGTACCTGGGCGTATAACGCCTCT
Source organism: Hydnomerulius pinastri MD-312 (assembly GCA_000827185.1). Taxonomy (NCBI): domain Eukaryota; kingdom Fungi; phylum Basidiomycota; class Agaricomycetes; order Boletales; genus Leucogyrophana; species Leucogyrophana pinastri. Next base: position 261,738 of record KN839839.1, read on the forward strand.
GTTTCGGGTGATAATTTGGTCATTTGTGTTGGGACGGATGGGAATCTGATGTTGGGCACCGGCGTTGAATTATTGCCAACGTCTCCGCGCGGAGAGCAATCAGAAGCTGGGATGATGTCGGTATCTTAGTGCCTGTGCTGGAATGTTGACGTGCGCCCATGTCTACTCAAACCTCACCTTAGTAGTAGTGGGGAGGTTGGCCCCAGAGAAGGGCTTCCCGCTCAGAGTTTGAGCCTGTCTGATATGGGAGCGCAACAAGACGAGCACCGGCGGTGAGGACTTTCAGCTAATTATTGTAGGAGCACGCGTCTTCCTAGTCGCGGCGATCATGCATCAAGACATGCAGATCACGTGGTCAGAGCTGTTTGACAGCTGATCACGATGAGGCTCGATAAGAACTTGCAGAGTTTCTACAACGGAATCGAAGCGTAAAGAAATTACGACCAGAAAGTAGGTTTCCGACAAGAGCTGATCCTTCTGATGCGGCGCTACCTCACTCCAGCCTGCATGCCCCCATGCGCGGCCAAACCCTTTCTTTATCTTCCCAAGGGTCGGCGGGCATTCCCTGTATGGGCACCTCCATCAGAACTGTTTGGAATCTAACGGCCCGGGGCCATTGACTACGCGTCTGTTGACCTCAGGTTTGCACTGCTGTAACCAGAGGGCGAGTAGTATTTTGAACAGGCCTGAGATTCGTTGTTGCGGCAGCTGATATCGAACACCGACCATCGCCGCGTTCTCGTTCCCGTTTGATCGTTTAACTCGGTTGAGCAGTCCTAGTCAGCTCGACCCTCGCGTGAGTCTGCTATTCGAGATTGCCGTTGGTGCAGGCAAGCTGGGCCTCTAAGCTCTTTCTGATAGCAGGGAGCCTGGTATACTAACAACCTCTCCTTCCAGCGGTTGCACGACTGGTAAAAAATCAGGACGTTATCGTACCAGATCCGCTTCAACCGATATTTGCGTCTGTGGCTAGCTAATATCGAATCGAACTCATGCACATGCTCGTCGACCTCAAAGCAGACATCCACGCCAGGCATAATAAAAGGGAAATACAAATCTCCACCTTAGAGCAACCGGAGGATATATTTTCAAGGTGTCCTCAGACAACTTCCAAGTCCACTACCTCCTCATGACGCAATAACGAGATCGCTCGCGAATGCGTTTGTCGACCCTTAAGCAGACACTCCGAGTCGTGCTCACGCGCTGACACGCCTCCCAACGATAACGCTTTCACATTGCAGTGCGTTATCCAACGAGAATCCGAACGTTATAGAGGCACTCACTGAGACCGGTTGCGATCGTTATACGCGTAGTTTAAATGGCGATCTTACGGTGGGCTTGAGCCCTGCTCGCTGATGGAGTGGAATCGTGTGAACGCCTGTCTACTCCTTGACCAACTCGACGTACTACAGCGTACTCACTAATTAGTCCACCTCGCAACGCGGTCATTGCACCCTCAAACTCAGATCCTTCGGAACGTCAGGGAATATTGATCTCCGCCGCTGCCTACGAGCACCATGATGAGGCCCAAAGCCCGAGGTCCAGAACGCAACCAGTCTTAAGTAAGCGGTTTCATGTTGTTGGCACCACAAGGTATGTAGCATATTGGAGCTGACATTTGTTGATCATGTAGGCACGAGGTGTATCACACAGGCCTTGTTGGTGAAAGTGAAACAATTAAGTTGCAATATCTTCAAATATAATACTAGAAACAAAGGTAGGAAAACAAGTTGAAGTATCTCGGACAGCAGATGTGGGGCATGGGTATGGCTGCTTAAGAGAGGGTCTGCAAGACTTCCAGAACGCGGGGAGAACGAGCCACGAGTTTGAACGGGAAAGGCTTCGACCGAACAGTCCCACCCGTGTTGTGGAACTCCATCGCAGGAGGCGTTATCTCGTTCCCGTCAGCATCCAGCGCCTTATGGAATTCGAAAGCCCACAATAAAGTCGCGATGGTGATGAAGAGCGAGTTCACGGCGACATTGCGACCGACACAGATACGGCGACCGTATCCGAACGCCAGATCGTCATACCGTACACCCTGCTGTTGGGCTTTCGCACCATCAACATCCATGAAACGCTCTGGCATGAAGGCATCTGGATTATCGAAGAGCTCTGGATCATGAGTTATGGACCTGAGGAAACGACTGAGATCCTGAGAAGTCTGACGACAAGCTGGATACGAACCACAGGTTATTAAGGACCATAGCGCCCTTTGGGATGGTATAGCCTTTGTAGTTGAAATCCTAGCCGACAGTCAGTTCCATCCATGGATTTAAGGTTGAAGTAATCACCTCGGATGCAACGTGGGGCGCTCCGATTGCGACAACTGGCCTCCACCTGGACCTTTGTCAAGCACGTAGGCGAACCGATGGAGGTCGAGTACTCACCGTAGAACCTCCTTCACTATTGCTTCGATGTATGGCAAGCGATCTCTATCGCCGAAGTTTGGAGGTCTGTCGCCAACCTGGGTATCAAGCTCATCATGGGCCTGACGACTAATACTAGGGTCGAGAATCATGGCGAGAATGAAGTAATGCAATGCCGTCGAGCTCTGTTCGGTATTAGTGTCTGTTGCGCTGCTCGCGTAAAAAATCCACCTACAGTTTCCGCACCACCAAGGCTATGGGCACCAGATGATTAGTATCTGCACATCAGTTCTGGAAATACCGTGATAGACGCACAACATCATGCCGCTGATCCACGCAACATCCTCATCTGACAGGTCCTGCGCTTTTTTTCGCTCGTTCAATGAAGCGCAGAGGTTGAGTTTCAACGGATCATCCGACACCTGCTGTAGGAATCGGTTCAGTAAATTCGACGAGACATAGAGAGAGCAACAACCTTGCGTTTGATAGCCTCTTCGGCCAAGCCGGTGAAGAAGGTGTTTGCGCGAGCGAAAAATTTGTTTGCATACCTAGGAGAAAATATTAACCCGTCGTACGTTCCAAAAATCGATAAAACATACTGTTTGAAAGGTGCCAAAGCTGTGGGCAAGTAATTCAACACAGGAATGATGTCAACAATCCCTCCTCCGGGACTGAGGGCCTCCAAGAATCGGTCCGCGAGATCATTGATTTCGTCCAAATTTTTGTCCCCGGTGATTTTTAAGGGGGGCCCGCCATATATCGCCCGCCAAATGGTGGACGCAGACGTCCGTCGCAAATTAAGTTCCAGATCGTCTTTCAGCTCCCCCGAGATGAGATCGCGTACAAGGATCAGTGCCTCGTCCTCGTGAACAGGACAGAAGTTATCCGCTGAACGGAGTGCTTCATGCGCACCGCGTCGATGTTTACGCCACCTTCAGGTTATCGGTGTCACTAAGGTAGACGGGGTCTGCTGCAATTGAATTTGAAACACATACTTGTCACCGTACTTCTGCGCGGAGAGCAGATTGGTCCTTGCCATCAGCTCGCTTGCCTTGTAACCCAATCCTTAGCGAAAGTTATCCGATCGTGGGAAGTTCACTCACCATGGTCCAGTCAGGTCGGTCAGAAGTCACGGCGGACATCTTGTCAAGGATGTCTGATGCAGTGGCAGCATTGGCCACAACAACTATGATACCACCTAGCGCATTCAAGGAGTAAAGGGGACCATACTTGTTCTTCCATTCGTCAAGCTGCAAATGCGTCAGCCCGACTAGCTGAAGAGTGTTCCCAAGCAGCGGCACGCCTGGAATAGCAGGTGGGAGGTTCGGACGTTTCTGGCGTTGATACAGCCAAGCCGCAAGAGCTAGAGATACACCTGAAACCAACCCTGCTTGCAAGTCCATAGTTGGCGCCGCGGGAAGAGGATTTGGGAATTGTTCAAGCTATTTTCCCTGCAATTGGGCTCTTATACACAACTTGCCAAATCTAGCGTCAGAATTGGCTCGTCAGCACATCCCACCAACCCTCATTAACCTCTGGTAATTATCTGGTAATCAGTCTGTTATCGACCTCATATGCGGGTGTTACCAACCAGTGCCTGACAATTTCGGCTTCTAGGCTTTTCATAGTACGTGCAAGTGCGCACCTACAACTACAAAGTCATGATGGAGCTACATAGCCCCCATCAACACGACTCTCCGAATCAACTTTGCACGCTTGTGCATAAAAAAATCAACGAGAGGTCCACACGCTACACCCTTTTGTGCGTGAGGATGTCCCGCTTATGCCACTTTGGTCTCCATGCAAGCCTTGTTTTGCACGAAATTGGCATGAAATGCTGTCATTTCTGTGGTAAGGCACGAGAGGGCGCACACACCTGCGAGCTTCTATTCCGACTTTCTACGGAAGGGGTTCGAGATGGACACCCCGTTTCTATTCTACAGGTCAAATTTGCACCAGCGCTCCTGAGATCACCCTCCGTCGGCATGTGCAAACCCGTTTGTCAACGTTTTCAGCGTTCCCTTTCGGACTGCCGTCATTTTGCAGGAAGCTCTAAGGGCGGCATGAAACTGGGAAATTCGGGTTCAGTACCGCGAACAACTCCGGTCTATCGGACGCGGGAGGGGCAAAGTATCATTGGCTAGAGCTTAGGTCGCCGTTCCTTCTCACTAAATCAGACTTTCTAACTATCAATCCACTTGAAGCGAGTTCCAAAATCGGCATTCCCCGTCGTTATGGGATCATCGACTAATTGAGAGCCGTACTCCTTTAAGTATCAGCTCGCAAGATGGAGCTTAGTGCCCCATTCCCCAACTTCATTGGAGCAAGAAACCATGGGTCCCAACATTAATATAACCACGGCTTTCTTGACCGGGCTTATCACGCTCTCTTTATTCTATGGTGCGTTCTTCATCGCCCAAGCCACTGTCGTGCTAACGCCCCGTCGAATTATCTCTGCGCAGGGATTTACATCGTCCTTTTCATTGCAAGTATTTATGTTCTCGTCTTCCGGAGGAAGACCGCCAAAATCAACTACATCATCCTGGGAGGGACAGTCTTGCAATTCGTCTTGATTACAGTCGGGTATGACTTTCATTGTCATGCATTCCGCTTTCCTGCCGCTGACTCGTAGCTGACAGCTATGCCATCCGCTGGGACCGTATTTATACAGCATTCATCACGAATGGGGACCAACCTCAAGGCCCACTGCTCTTCTTCGCGAAGCTAGATGATTGGTACGTTTCGAGATCCCCCCGAGTTCTCAAATAATCTAAGGTATCACCAGGCGCGAACTATCAAGCACGGCGATATGGGCCATGACAAGTGCGCTCGGTGACATCATGTTTGCACGTATTTTTTTCTGATATCACTTCCGTCCACTTCTTGACGAAAGATCTAGATCTACAGGTTATTCATTGTCTGGGACAATCGGATCGTGCCTTGTTTAGGACCGCTATTACTATTGGCGGGGAGTCTGAGTGGGTCCGGCTTTTCGCGCTGTATTGCGATGACGGCTAACCATTTAACAGCCACTGGAATTGGTCTCTTGGTTGTGCTGAATAGGCCTCTCACCCAAGCTTACACTGTTGAGCTCACGCATTGGGTCTGGGCCTTCCTAAGCTGCAACCTTGCTCAGAACCTCCTCGTCACTGCCCTGATTGTTGCTCGCATTTGGAGAGTCAACATCCAAAGTTCTAAGTTTGTGAGCGGTGGCGGTCTCTGGTCTGTCATCGTCGTTTTGCTGGAGAGTGGAGCATTGTACAGTTCCTCAGTTCTCATCTTCCTCGTGGTATGTGAAGCGCCTTCCGTAATATGTCTTGACACGATCTCATTCTTATGCATGCTTTTGAAAGACGTATGTTTGTCAAAACAATGCAGCTATGGTATGTTTCTGTCGAACTCTCCTGTTTTCGGCCAGTTCTAACGATATCCTCGCAGATCATGACAGACGCTGTGATGCCAATCATGGGCATAACATTCACCCTCATCATCGGTTTGTCCTATGTCTTTACCCCCTACTTGCTTGTCTGAAACTCAGCTTGTTAGTGCGCGTCGGATTCGGGTTCTCGAAGAGCACTGGTACCACAGTTGCAGGCGGCGTCAAGAGCAGCACCCTGCAGTGGAGGACCGTCGACACCGTCATGCAGCACGAACCGCCCTATCCCCTACGAAATCTCGCAGAACAGGAGGAATCGGATGTGGATAGGAAGATCGCATTATCCTCGAGCTCGGATTATGCGTAGGCTAATAGCGTATATCTTACAGATGATGCAGCAAATCGTTAGATAATGGAAGATTTATTGCTTTTGATCACTGGCGTGGAGCGATGAGCAAGTAAATTCTGGGTGCGGGTCATTGTCACCAAGTTTTCAAGCGAATATGACAAGGATATGTTCCCTCGCTGTGCAGTGTTTCTGCTTCGGCACGCAGTGACCTTGCGATCAAACACCTGTACTTACTTAACATATTTTTGGGAGTGGATACGAAATTGCAAATATCAGTTGGTCGCGCTCGTGCAGCGACCATCAAATCGGACCACAACGAGGGTTTGACGGCGACAAAAGCGCGGTATTAATTCGAGACAAGGATACGTCAAGTAATTCTTGCACAAAGCTTCGAAAATATACAGGCTCTAAAAAGTTCCGGGCAGGTACAGTGAGGTACAGTGACAATACAAAGCGCGATCTAGAAGGAAGCGGAATTGGAAGCATTGATCGAGAGCATGGCAATAATTGCTTTTACAACACAGCGCGGGCGGCGCGCAAAAAAAGGGTCACTAGCAAATAAATACCAGAGAAAAGAGGCGTTGATATGCGGAGTCAGAGGATGAGCTGCTGAACCTGGCGATAGATATCATCGTCCGTGAAGAAGTCGTCGTCACCGAGGATATGCGTGCCTTGATGACACGCAGCAGCGTGTTTCCACCTGTTCACGTGAGGTGGCAACTTGAAGACAGCTTTGTGCGATACGTACCAGTAGAGCTCTTTAACCTGCACGTTCTGTCGTAAATTTCAGCAGTTATTGTGGGGCAGGAAAGAGTTACCTTGATTTCAATATCCTTCATACTCTCTACAGATACCCATTTCTTGCATCTGTGGCATTTGCCTTCGAGGATGTGTCTACGTTCGTTTTTGCCCGGATTTCGGCGCTCAGTCGATCGGAAGGCAATAGGGGGCGAGAATGGACGGGAGGAAGTAGAAGATATGCCTAGAGACGGTCAAAGGAGAGGTAATTGTACAGAAAAACAGGTTCTGGAGGAGTGTAGCGTACCGTGACCGTATTGCAGGTGATAGCTACATATTTGGAGGTTAGTTGTTCGGCTGGATGATCTAGTAGACTCTATCAAACGAAGTTTGAGTGAGATAGACTTAGGAATCGTTCATACAACGAACCACTTGTACGCTGAAAATTTCATCGAGAGCCAGACTTTCTCGCCCTTGCCACCACGCGACGGACTCTCGACGCAGATGGGGCAAAGACCGACCTTCTTGGCCCCACAGCCCTTAACAAAGCGCGGTGTGTACAAATCAAGAGCATCTCGTGGTCGGTTGTAGAACCCTCCCGGGTGCTTGAGGCGCGGGTTGAGGGACGACGGCCTAAGAGAAAAGGGACATAAGTAATTGTTTCGAGCAAGACAGCAAACTTGTCCGAAAGGCTTGAAAAAAGCGACAAACTTTTCATCTTCGAATTGAAGATACGAGCTGACTGGGAAACGAAGGTAGAAGAGTGGGAATTGTGGATGAAAAGGGATATTAGTAGGAAAGTGCCGTCGAGCTGACATGCTCGAGGGGGGACCCGATTCCACAATGGGAACCACCGGGCTCGCAATACGGGCTTTCTTGAGATTGCTGCAGTTGATTGAAGGATCGGTGCTCGGCCTGGTCCTCTTTCGCGTGTACTCAAGGACGACACTGCTTGGACCAGATTGATGCTCAGAGTGGGATATGTTAGAGGATCCACGAATAGATTGGATCATAGGAGTTTTGAGATAAGCATGAGATTCGCTATCGTTGGTGGTTCCCAGTTTCCGGTTTGAGGGGGGATAGTCCAATGTCGGAGAGCTGGGAGGGGTACTCCTCGAATCGGCACGGAGGTTCCGGGTAGATGGCTCGGGAGATGAGAGTGGGGTGAGGGCCGACAGATCTGAGAAAGGTGACGACGAACGTCCTCGAGAGCTGAGATCGGCAAGGGGGCTTGAATCCTCAGTAAAGGCGAAATCTCCTGGAGCAACAGATAGGAACTTGTCTATTAAGGAAACTCGCCGTTCGGAGTCTTGCACGCCCTGCGAAGACACTTCGTTGGTAAACTGTGACATGGTGTCCCCATCGGCCGTTGAAAATTTGGAACAGGAACCCTGTGAGAGGTCTTGAGAAGTCATACGAACCACAGGAGATAAATCGAAGTTGAAGATGCTGCATTCAGGGGAGAAATGGGCGATAAACTGCCTCTCGAAAGTCGAACTTGCCAATCCTTGTAAAGGCGGAGAAAAATCTGGATAAAGCAGAGAGGGGACCTGTGATAGAGGGCTCGGAGAAGATATCATCCGTAAGTCCACCGCATAACGGGATGGTGTTGAAGGTGGTGATAGCGAGTGTGAATCGCCCAAAGACGACGGAAAGCTGCTCGAGTGTGTCGCGTACTCTGTCCCGAGTAAGTTAGTACCATGGCCTTCCGGATCGGAGCTGTGGGATGCTGAAAGTGAGTGCATCGAAAGTGTGGATCCTCGATCGTCGGACACCACGTTATGCATAAACCCGGCCAACGACGAGTCCTGGTGGTGAGTCGAGTCATTCTTGAAAGAGAGTAGGATATTGATTATATCTTCGCAAGACGGTTCGGATGACTCGGAGGGGCTTGAGAAACACATCTTCCGGGTAATAATTCGCGAGGCAATCAGTGAGACGGGGGGTGGGCTTTTTAATAACCTCAACACTGGGTACTACGTTCGGATTGCTCCTTTTTATTTTCTAGGCTTACCTGTCAATGAAGCCTTGTAATGTAGGAGCTGGCTGGGGAAGATAAAAGCAGACCCGTCCTAAGAATCGTCGCCGTGTACGCGTCGCGTCAAGTCGCATGACGGGCAAAATCAAATACACCTTCACGGAATTTAAACTATTGAATCTCCGACAAACCGGCACCGGATGCCGAAAACATACCACGTCTGTTCTCCCTAAACCACAATCAGCACGCTCCTTAATACAGCCTGGAGCTGAACTTACAAACGACATGATTCTGCTTAATATTCTTGCATCTTGTGTCCTGCTTCTGGCATCTATCCGCCACGCGAAAGCCTCAGCGCTGACCACCACCATTGGACCTAACGAACGACTATGTTTTTACGCGGATGTTGACAAGGTTGGCGAGAAGATTGGGGTGAGTACTTCTACACGCTGGGTTGAGAAATAGCGCTGAAACACACATGTAGTTCTACTTTGCTGTGCGTGAATGCTGCAAGCGACGTTTTCTCCGAACACTAATCTGGGTCGATAGGTACAAGCAGGAGGGTCCTTTGATATCGACTTCGACATCAAGGATCCTAATGAGAAGCTGCTTCTTGATGGTCAGCGCGAACGTTCGGGAGACTATGTGTTGACAGCGAACACTGTTGGAGAATACTCCTTCTGCTTCGAGAACGACATGTCCACACTCACAGACAAACTCATCGACTTTGACATCATGGTCGAGAGTGAACCCCGGAGAGAAGTTGCTGCCAAACCTGGACAGGTCTCGGATCACAGTAGCCCACTGGAGGAAAGCGTTTACCGCATGAACAGTATGCTCATGAACATCAAACGCACTCAGAGACAGTACGTCCTATACCCACCTAGCAAATCCGAAAGTTTGCCGACTCTGCCCTAGTTTCCATACGCGAGAGACACGAGGTTTCTCGTTGGTGAAGTCTACACAAAAGTAAGCATTTCCGATGGTCTGACCCTCTTCTTGTTCTTAACTTGTGTACCCCCAGCCGCCTATTCTGGTATGCAGTATGTGAAAGCGTGGGTGTGGTGGGGATGGCTGTGTAAGTTCAATCTTTTCGAACGGTTGACACTTTTCTGACCGTTGAGCAGCTTGCAGGTGTACATATTGCAAACATTCTTCACTAAGACCGGCCGCCGGTACAAAGTATAGACTTTCTTATTCAATATGTACCGTTCTGCAGCTATCATATCCGTTCCATATTCTACAATGCGGACGTCGCCTTCAAGCTGTCACAGCGCACCATGAAGTTGACTCCACATCCCCCAAAGCACTGCGTCAAATTATCTCTCCCGCAGCAAACCCTTGAAAGAGACTGTACTTCACTCATGTCGATTCTGGCAACTCTCCCCTTTCTTCAGTTGCAATCGTGAGATGTGTCTTGGCGTCCTGTCACTCAGTTCTGAAACGACATGTATCTCTGTTGAAATGGCGAGAAATTGGTCAATGGTTGCGCGAGTAAGATAAACAATGAAGATGTTGCAGCTTTGAGGCTTTGTGAAATGTTCTATGATTCCGTGTGTGCACCTGTACATAGTGGCCAATTTGATTGGTGTCACGATGTGCCGATCCGTCAAGGAGTCAAGATAAGATAACAGTGACGAATTGGTGACGAAGTATCACCAAACTCTTGACCTCCCCAGACCAGGACACAGTCATCACAAGCTGCTTTTACAATGGCCAGCGCGCAATCCCAGACTACGATCAGTCCTCACAGCCAGAAACCATATGATATAACAACTCGAATCTACCCCAGCGAGGCCAACCTCGATCAGATCATCCAAAATGCCGCACTCGCCCAAGCGGCTTGGAAGAAAAAGACGGTGAAAGAACGTATCGATGTCGGGAACAAATTTGTGGTAGATTTTATTCTGACATTCCGGTCATTATGCTGCTCATCTGTGTTACAGACCGAGTTCAAGAAATTGGCGGGCGATGAGCTATACATGGAGCTCACAATGCAGATAGGCCGGTGCGTCAGATCCATGAGCAGCTTGATCTCTCCAACTTATTTCGAGTCGCTTGCCTTGCTGTAACAAGGCCTGTGACACAAACGCCAGGGGAGATCAGGGGGTTTCTGTCCCGCGCGGAGTACATGCTTTCCATTGCGGAATCTAGCCTCTCAGATGTATCCTTGAAGGATTCCGATGCACCAGGCTTCAGGCGCTACATCAGGCGCGAGCCCCTTGGTATAGTGTTTGTCGTTGCTCCCTGGAAGTAAGCCTATTCTATTCGCCAACCATTTGGTCTGAATTTACGGTGCCGCTTGGTTCGATTAGCTTCCCGTATCTCGTCTCGATCAACTCCGTCCTCCCCGCTATCGTTGCTGGAAACGCCGTACTGCTCAAGCCATCCCCTCAGACGCCTCTAGTCGCTGAGCGCTTTGCTGATGCACTCCACAAAGCTGGAGTGCCAAAGGATATCATCCAGGTTTTACACCTTTCGCCATCACTCACGTCCTACGTCGTGCAACACAGCCTTGTAGACTTCGTCTCGTTCACCGGAAGCGTCGTCGGAGGGCAGGCTGTGGATCGTGCGGCTGTGGAAGCAGCTGGATTCAAGGGGGTCGCACTTGAGGTATTGTCGCTGTGGATCGGGAGCTTCGTCTGGACTGACGTATTTAAAGCTCGGCGGGAAGGACCCTGCGTATGTGCGCCCCGACGCCGATCTGAAATATACCGTTGCGGAGCTCGTGGACGGTAAGTGGACGTGTAATATTAGTTCCAGCTGAGATCACAACGGGATTACAGGCGCGATGTTCAACTCGGGCCAGAGCTGCTGTGCAGTCGAGGTAAGCCTCAACCATTAATATCTCTCCGTCATCACCAGCTTATCAACTCTCCTATAATAGCGTATCTACGTGCATGAGTCTGTGTATGAAGAGTTTGTAAATCAATATGTTGAGCTTGTCAAGGTCACCATCCCGTCTCTGCTCTAGTTTAGCAAGAAACTCACGGACCGACGTAGAAATACATTCTCGGAGACCCTACCAACCCCGAGACAACTCTTGGCCCAGTAGTCAGCATTGCCAGCGCCCAGAGGATTCGCAAACAAGTTGCCGACGCAGGTTAGTGACATCCACATGAGAAGAGACGCGAGGCTAATAGAAGCATCAGTGGAGGCAGGAGCGAAGGCTCTTATTGACGAGAAGCAACTGTTCCCTGTAGCTCAATCGTAAGTCCCGCACCCCGTGGTTTATCTGATATCGAGCCGCTGACCTGGAGGGCTGTCGGCTGATGAAGTGGCACTGCCTACGTTGCTCCGCAGGTTCTTGTTGATGTAAACCACAGTGAGTTGGTAGACGATTGACTGTGCATACCTTTACTGACCATGCTCGTCTGAAAGCGATGGACGTTATGATGGTAGGATGCACTGTAAGCGTGGAGCCATCGCTAATAACCCTCTCAGGAGGAAACTTTTGGTCCAGTCGTTGGCATTCAGAAGGTTCGTTAGGTAGATCCTACCACGGGCCGGAGGATTCATCAGTAGACACCGAATAGGTCTCCTCCGATGAAGAGGCGATCCGCCTCATGAACGACTCTCCTTACGGTCTCACAGCTTCTGTATGGACGAACGCAGAAGAAAACCCAGCATCCGAAGAAGCTTTCCTTCGCATCGTCGAAGAATTGCAAACAGGCACTGTCTTCTTGAACAGGTGATATATCCCATTATTCTCTGGATCTCATCTCTGATGCTGACGCTGACGCTCCCGGAAGATGCGATTTCCTCGACCCTGCCCTTTCTTGGACTGGCGTCAAGAACAGCGGTCGTGGAGTTAGTCTTAGCAAGTTCGGTGCGTCGTCATTATGTTTTCCTTCGCGGGTGATCAAAACCTCATCGATGCCCCTCAGGTTATGACCAGCTCACACGCGCGAAGTCCGTGCATATGAAGATCAAGACCAAGTAGTCCTTGAAGAGAAGGGTATTACGAAATACAGTAACAATAAATCTTAATAAAAATGTCTGGGGGATCGCTCGATTCTCCGAGTGTGCACCAATGTTCATACGATGGAAACTGCCAAAAATAAAAAGGTGATGAGTCGACAGATAATTGAGTGATGCAAGGATGAAAGATGGAGTGTAGATCAGGACCCTCAAGCGTATTATAGAGGGTCAGGGATGTGGTCCTCAACGAGCAAAAAGCACTCAGTCTGGTGCACAGCAATAAAATCATCACAGAAAGAAGCGGGAATACGAAGTTCATGGACACATTGTACTTACCTGAGGGCAAAGGCTGAGGGCGTCGGCGTTACACCGGGTGTTCGTTGATATCGATGGCGGTGGTGATGACCTCGAGAGCTGGTGTGTAAAGAAAGTGGATTTCAAAAATTTATACCAAGTGGCTGATGTAAGCGATCGGTAGCAATAACTCGCGTGGGCGCGTGGCAAGCCCACCTTCGAATTTTGATCGACCCCACTCGTACCAACTAGCACAACTTCAGTTATTACTGGTAAGACTGAGGGCTAACAAGATTAATCATTGTACAATCAATGGATTTACAGGATGGCGACTGACACCTGTAGCTGATGTGGCAGAACAAACGCCGCTACCTCCACGCACCTGAACGTTCGATATAGAATTAGTACTAGTAGCGCCCGTGATCAATCAAAAACTCTCTGGAAATTGCGATCCTGTCACTTCGAACCGACGAGTTCAGGCAGGGAAGGTACGTCTGCCGTACAGGTATAAAACATGTATTTCTTGGGGATCCTTTCTTCAGCTCAGGCTTTCCCTTCTTTTCTGTTTGATTGACATACTACTCATACTCGTTATGCTCTTCGTGAAGTTTAACCTGTTCGTGTTGGCCACAGCGGCATACGCAGCGGCCCTGCCAACTGGTCCATCAGGGCCACCTCCTCCCGGGTTGCCCAATGCCGTCGCACGAGGTCTCGAAACCCCACTCCAAACTTGACCAGTTAAACTGACGCATCGTACAGGGGAACTCAGCCCGACCTGCACCGTTGGCAGTCTCACCTGCTGCAGGTCGGCCAGCGAGAGTACAGCTGTGATTCAGAAACTTCTTCACGCTGGGGGCGTCAACTCTAAGACGTTCATCGGACCTTTTGTCGGGGACGGCTGCCGGCTCCTCGACGCAAACGGGAAGGACTGCGAAAAGTGAGCTTGATTGACCGGCCTCCCGAGATTGAAAACTGATTTTGCGCATAGCGATTTGCAATCCCTTTGCTGCGAGGAGGTTGATGAAAGTGGTACAGGAAGTAACTGTGCGAAACTCCCGAGTGCTTAGGTTAATTTCTTACATTACAAGGATGTTGTACTGGAGCTCCACATAATCTCATTCCCTTTACACTCGCCTGAAGGATCCAATGAGGCCATTCTGACATAGGGAGGGTAAGCCTTCGTCTTGTTAATGTCGCTTAGTAACCTGCACGGAAAATTCGAACTCTTAGTACGCAAGTTGCTACATCCTCCAGTTTCCCTCGTTGTATTGCGTATAAATTATGGATCACATGATGGCGAACATAGCTATAGTGGACTGGACTGAAATTTGTCTTCATTCAATTACCATCTGTAAACCCATCCCACATCCTACGTCTCATCGGGACTCCAAGGCAGATCTGGTCTCACATGACAATTGATAACCCGGAAGTTATTAAGAGAGCGATGTTGTGACGATCATAAATAATAATGGACGTACGCTTGGAGTTGGCGGGTCGGTCCTGTTGGTCTAGTAAAGAATACACACAAAATCGCCAAGTTTGGCACTTACCTCAAGGCTACAGCACACGTTTGGTATGTGGGCGTCGGGATAAACACTGAAGAACCCAACTTGGACGAGGCCGTTTCAATAGAGGGAGACTGACCAAGCTTTTATGTTTGGGCCTGCGCGAAAATTCGATGATCTTGAGTTTCTATTAACCCTGCGTTTTCAGCAGTGTGACGGGCCGTAACCTGAGTTGCCGCCCAAGTGATCATCGCCTCGTCCTCACCTTTGAACTTGAGACCCAGAGTACCCATAGTCTTAATTTTGGTAGTTACATTTTCCACGAACTGTTACCCCATTCCTCAGAAGCATAAGTAGCAGCGAATCACCGCCAACTATACCACTATCATCGCTTCTTCTTTGCGGGTCGTCGAACGTCGTCGGCCCGTCCCCCAGCTTTCTTGTTGACGAGGCGTAGCAATGCCCTCTTCATCTCTCCATCTAGGAAGCTCGAGGGGTCGAAATACGTTGGTGCATATTCCAGGAGCCTACACAGCATCGTCGCGTCAGGCCATGGTCGTGTCGAAGAAGGGATGATAGATAGCAAACGATACATACCACTCCGGTCGAACATCAGTGACAGTCCGGATATACGGTCTCGTCGTTAACACGAACTCGTTAAAGATCACCCACTCCGGCTGCGTATTAAGCCCACAAGACGGGTGCAGCGCAACGACCTGTCGTAAGCCCCATCAAGCCATTAGCTACTCTCTCTCGTAACGGTTATACATCAGGTAGGACAGAACACACCTGATTATCCTTCACCGTCAGATAGTTCCCCTTCTCCCCTTCCTTGTGCGCCACCTGCATGAAGAAGCCGCAACACAATGCCCGCCTGATCCCCAGATACATCTTCTTTTCATCCGGAATTGAGATGAGCTCGACTGCGTAGCGCTCCATCGTCCGCTTCAGCTGTTCGCGGACGTTGTCGGCTTGGGCGAGCGCACGCGCAGAGAGATAGTTATTCCAGGCCCAGTTTTTGTCGTATTTGTCTGTAGGGGTAGGCAGGACGTTGTTAGATAGATGAAGTAGAGTAAGAAGAATTCTTACTTTGTTGATAGGAGTTGTACACGTTGAGGAGCGTTAGGTGGTCGCCGTCTGGGACGGTAAGCAAAGCTTTTGCAGCGTCCGCTTCTTTGCGCTGGTTATTGGGCCGGAGCCATACATTCGGTACTATCAAGGAGAAAAAGACCGAAGCGTTAATTTGGGTCGATTCAAGGGGCTGACGAAGATAAGTTGCCTCACCAGACAACATTGCAGTGATAGTTAGTATTTCGTTGCTACATTTGAACTCGGGGCTGACGATGAGCATCTTGGCAAGCTGAAAACAGTCAGCAATAAACTCATGTGCGGAATGTTCGCCAGAACATACCTGAGGATCCAAGGGGAATTCAGCCATGATACTTCCAAGCGAGGTCAGATTGCCATCGTCATCCAGTGCCGCAAGGTAGTTCAGCAGCTCCAACGCACGCATCAATGTCTCGGGTGCAGGAGCGTCCACATAATCGAATCGTACAAGATCCTGTATGGCGAGTGAGTACCATCTCTACTCTCAAATTACGTGGCGCCAGCCTACCTTGATCCCCGCCTTCACAAGCTCCAACACTGTATTCGCCAAATTACTTCTCAGGATCTCCGGATGAGTCTGCTCCTCCAGTTCAGACATGAAGTCTTTCTCCGTGTACAACCTGAAACATCTGCCCGGCCTCGTCCGTCCTGCACGCCCTGCCCTCTGTTGCGCCGATGCCTTTGATATAGGACTGACCAACAGACTCTCAACTCTTATCCGCGGGTTGTACACCTTCTGCTTCGAGAACCCTGGATCGACGACATAGACGATCCCATCGATCGTAAGAGACGTCTCCGCAATATTCGTTGAGATCACCACTTTCCTCCCAGGGGGTCCGTCAGGCGACCGTGCGCTTGGCGGAGGGTCGAATATCCGCTGCTGTTGCTGAGGTGGGAGAGACGAGTAGAGTGGGATACAGACGAGTGGACCGACAGAGTCTGGATCCTGATTGACGAGATCATCCGCTTCGAGCTTGATCTTCCGACACGCATCCTCGATCTCTTCCTCACCAGTCAAGAAGAGCAGGACGTCACCTGGATCCTCTGCACGATGGATCATCAGCACGGTTCTTATCGCAGCCTCTACATAATCAGGCTCCGGCTCCTGCGTATAGAACACCTCGACCGGATGCGTGCGCCCAGGGACTTTGAACAAAGGCGCAGGCGAGCCTTCTTTGATGCCAAAGTACTTCTGGAACTTGAGAGCGTCGAGGGTGGCGGACATGATGATGATTTTGAGGTCGGAGCGTTTTTTTGGCAAGGGCTTTGAGGAGACCCATGAGAATGTCGGTGGCGAGAGTACGTTCGTGGGCTTCGTCGAGGATGATGGTGGAGTAGCGATTGAGGTCGGGATCATTCATGGCTTCCCGGAGAAGCATACCATCCGTCATGTACTTGAGGAACGTCGTTCCGGGCTTGGTCATATCCTCGAAACGTATCGAATAGCCGACCTGTCTCCCAAGTTGGACTAAATTACGCCGACAGCACAAATTAGCAAGTATTCCAATGCACAAAGTCCTCCGGGGGCTAACTTACCGTCCATCTCATCAGCAACACGTTTTGCCACGGACATAGCAGCGACTCGTCGAGGTTGGGTACATGCAACAAGCTTGCCCTTCGTATGAGGCAGGTCCGAATATGCGACGAACTGTGGGATTCTGTGGGTTAGAACATGGAGCCCAGTAAGCCGCAACCCAAGTGGCACGTCAGTTCATCTCCACTTACTGTGTAGTCTTACCTGTTCCAGCTTCACCTACTACAACCATAACCTGATTCTTGTTGAACTACGCGGAATCGTCACAACTTTTTCTGAGGGAGAGGAGACACCTAACTCACAATCTCGTAAAATTTCCCCATGTTAGCATAGACGGGGAGCTTCCTCCTGTCACCGAGAAGTCCTTTGTATTGTGCAGTATATGGCACACCAGTAAAGGGGTTAACAGGATGGTCCTGGAGAACGAGATGGGGCGACAATAATTAACTGGCGAGAAATAGTGCCCACCATTGCTCTGCGGACTCGGCCTGCAGTCACCTGTCGCGTCACTAGCCCACGCAATGCCTCATCGTATGCTCGTACGCTGGCATCTGAAGTGTTTCCTAACGACAGACCGCGACTGAACTTCGCAGCTAGTTCATCCATGATTCTCCAAGTGAACCTGGCTGATAGATACACCTAGGACAGTCTGGACTATGGACAAAGGAGCAAGTATTGTCAGGTGTGCAATCGGCGGTTTTGCGCCCATATCCAGATCTGGTGCTGGTAGCAGCGGCCTCAGCTGGGCTGAGTCGCTGAGAAGCCTTCTCTATGCGACTGTAGTTGTTGATCTCTCCCTAGACGTAAGCAATGTTATAGCTGAGTAGTGGGTGATTTCATGTAGTGCCCGAGTCTCTGAACCTCGATGTCGGACTCCAGGACGGCAACTTTGCGGTTACCGTCCCAGCATCTGATCTTGCCTGGCACGTAGTTGAGACGTAAGGGCCCAATCAAGGACCAAACAAAGTTGACTGGGTCGTCTGCAATGACACGAACAATACGCACGGGAGGACGCAGTAAGGTCACAGGGAAGACTCAGGAGAACGTACACTATGCCCAGAACATGCAACGTCGGAGTTGCCGCGCATGCTCCGCAACGGAGTCCGTCGGTCAATGCTCAGCGCTCAGCACTCAATGAACTCGGGTGGAAAATCGTTATGTATGGCATATGCTACTGGCTATGCTACTGTCGATCGGGGAACCTAGTCCATAAAACACACGTCACGAAAGTCTGCAAGTCCTCGGAGTCAGATCACATATGTAACACAGAAGTCACAGACAAAGAGACAAGACAGACGGAGACAGGTAATCAGGAACAGGGAGATAGGGAACAGGAATAAAAGACAGGAACAGGCAGGGTAAGTACGCTATATAGTTGTACGCATGGACACGGTTCGGGGTTTCTGGTCGTGCAGTTCATGGTCGTGGGCGTGTTTCATGGTGAGAGGGACCTCAGAGTTCAGTGGTCACGGGACTTCCTAGCGGTGATGTGAGTGAGTGAACGAAAGAAAAGCTGCATATGAGAGTGCATACCTATATTCACCCTCGGCGGCCACGCTCAGCTCTTCTATTTCGCCTTGTGCGGATGATAGGGCTTCCGCGGCAGAGGCAAAGTAGAGCAACTGCAAGAAGTGTAAGTCCACCAGAGGAACTATCAGCAGAAAACACTGGATACTTACTTGAGCCTTGATGAGCTCATTTAGATTCTTGATAGGTTCGGGCTGGAGGTAAAGGTGAGTCTGGCATGAACAAAATGAGATCGCTGGCGACATACGTTTTCAAGGACGGTTTTCATGAGCGTGATGGCAACCTCGGTCTTCTGGACAAGGTCATCTTCAGCGTTCTCGACATCGAGTCTTGCCTGCTCTTGCTTAACGGGCCCCGCATTCTTTAATCTGTACAAAACATGTCAATACATTTACCTCTGAAGTCGGTATTCAACCCTACGATTGTTTGGCAGCATCAAGCTCAAGTCTGCTAACACGGACTGCCTGGCGGGCCTTCATGGCCACATTGATTGAGGTCGACAGAGTCGTCTGCCAGGGCTGGAGGTATTGCCTTTGAATTGAATCGTCCTGCTGGATACGTGCACCAGCAATGGTGTCCCAAACGCCGGCATACAAACCAAGCGCCTTGCCGAATTTGTCTTCGCTACCTCCGGGTGTGCTTTGCATAGCAGTAGCTGCGGTGGTGGCCGCACGGCAAAGAGCGTGGGGAAGCGTCTTATGCTGTGCAGCCACGGGCGCAACGGGCTGGGGCACCGGGAGGTTCGTGCCCTTGAGGTTGGTAGCCGCGAAATTGGTGACACCGCGACCGATGGTGGTGGACATCTCGGTGATAGACTCCTGAATCTGAACAGGGTAGTCGTAAGATTCAGTCTCATATGCCTTTGTGATCCTGGGGACGTCTGGTTAGATTAAATGAAGGTGTACGTGTTGTGATCTTACTTGAGCAATGCGAGGTGGGCCTGACGCAACGCGTCAACGCGAGCCTCAAGGTCTTTGTACTCTGTGAGAAGATTAGCGAATTGTGAGCTACCATGCGCTCGGACGTACGTACCCTGAGGCAATTCAGTGATTTCTTCAGGTGCGACCTGGCCCAAGCGTTCTCTGGTTGCCTGAACACTCGAGTTAAAGCCCTTTGCCAACTTGTTGGCGGATTGGCCGAGGTTTAGGCCAGACAGACTTGACGACAACTTGCTCCAATTGTCCATTATGAATGATAGACCTGTGGTTGTACGTTCAGCTAATAGATACAAGGTAATTGAAGACTTGGTTGGTGGTGAAGCGTAGTGACGGATGTCGTTGACTGCATGCGCTCACCAAGGGCTGTGATGGCCTTTGCGAGTGTCTGGGGTCCACTATGGACCGATTCGGAAATACGGTACCAGGAGTCCATCTCGCGAAAGCACGACGCGTATGCTATCGACTGGACTTGCGCTTGGACTCTGACATTAAATCAAGTCTCTCCTCCTCGACGTTTGCGACAATGGCTTCAGTTTATAAATCGGCTGGTTTTGATTTCTCCAACTCGATACGGTGAGTGTAAGCGCGATCTTGCTGTGTACGGGGAGTTAAACGTTTGGTAGGAACAACTTCCTCCACGAGAAAGGACTGCCCCTACCAAAGGCAACCAGCACCGGTACAACTATCGTAGGCTGTCTGTTCAAGGATGGTATTGTGCTAGGCGCAGATACGCGCGCAACCGAAGGCCCGATCGTCGCAGACAAGAACTGCGAGAAGGTGAGTACGCGTACGAGGATCCGCTGACCAGACCCTCTAAGTACGTCTCGTAGATACACTACATCTCCGATTCCATTCGTTGTTGCGGTGCTGGAACGGCAGCAGACACCGAATTTGTGACCGCATCCATCTCTTCAAATATCGAGCTACATGCTCTGTCAACAGGCAGGAAGCCACGAGTGGTAACTGCTATGACCATGCTTAAGCAGTATCTCTTCCGGTAAGTTCGGTGTAGCATGGTCCAATGGCGCAGCTAATCTTATGGATCATAGATACCAGGGTCATGTCGGCGCCGCACTCGTTCTTGGAGGTGTAGACTCATCGGGCCCTCATCTGTTCACCATTCATCCCCATGGCTCTACAGACAAGCTTCCATACGTGACTATGGGCTCAGGTAGTCTTGCAGCCATGGCCGTCTTTGAAAGCGGCTGGAAGCCTAACATGGAGGTGATTTAAACCTCTTACCCAACTATATACAAATCAGTGAACTAATTGCACCCCACCATAGCGCGAGGAAGCCCTTCAGCTAGTAACAGCCGCGATCTCAGCCGGTATCTTCAACGATCTCGGTTCAGGTTCTAACGTGGACGCATGCGTCATCACTGCCACGCATACCGAAATGTTGCGTAACTTCGTTAAGCCTAATGAGCGAGTCGAGAAAGAGCGCAAGTATGGGTTCAGACGGGGGACCACAGCATGGAAGACCGAGGATATCAGAAGTTTGGTCGTCAGTGAGGAGGTTACCCCTGTGGGCGAGGCTATGGATGTTAGCTAGATGCACGCTGTAAAACCAACTGTAATTCAACTTTCGTGTTTTCATGACCTTGATCAGTGTGAACAAAAAGGCATGCCATAATAAACACCTAGAAATACTATTCCATGCATTACGATCTATCTATACAATGAAATGGACCGGTCTTGAAAAAATGCCAACGAATGTTATACACATGCAAAGATAGGATACTGCCTCAATCAAAACACAATGCCACAAATCCAACTGCAAAACCAATTACAACGAGCTCCGAACCGTGTCTGGTGCTGGAGAGATGACAGCTACCAATACGGAGATATCTAAAGGGGTTGATGAGCATCGTCCTCCAAAAATAACATTCGAGGCTACTTACCATCAATTTTGCCACCTCTGAAGGTCTTTCCCTGTTCTCTTGCTCGCCTGGCGAAAGGCACCTCATCTTCCACATCAACAACATCATCACCGTAACTCTTACCCTTCCTCTCCGATACTCGCCGTGCCCTTGAGCACAATGCCTCGCTCAGCATCCCTGCCAGAGTCCTTCGTCCCAAAAGCCCCTGACCCTTGCCCTGGTCCTTATTCTTCAAAAACGAGCGCTTGAACCTCACCACCTCATCCAACACCTCCTCGTCCCACAGATTATCGCTCAACCCGTCACTTGCAAGAATGAGGATGTCATCTGCCTGTACGGGAAGCTCGAGAATCTGGGCGTCACGTGGACGAGCAGACGAGCTGGGCCCGAGTTGCACGGGCGTATTGAAGGCCCACCACATCTCCGCGCTACGCCACGCGACATACTCATCGCGCACGAGCATGCCCATGCAGTCCCCAAGATGTGCAATTTTGAGGACTGCGTCATATGTGGGCTTCGGAGGTGCTGGGGTTGGGGAGTTGAAAAGCATGGGACGGGGCGGGGATGTTGCTCGTGGGGGTCTGGGAGGGGAGTGTTGGAGGACTGCTACGAGGGCCGTTGACGACCCTGTCATCAGCGGTACAGTCTTCGGTTGCAATGGGACGGGGGTGTCGGGAGGTAAAGGTGCGAGCTGAGGTAGTGCTTCCGCAGCATTGGGTCCTGTAGCAAGGGGCTCGTCCTCGGGTATCGATGCTAGTGGCGGTGAATTAGCAGCTGAAGTTAGCGGTGGTACAGGGGCTTCCTCCGTAACGACATGTGCTTTGATTGTGCTTTCATAAGCACGTTCGAGAATCATGAGCACGTCCAAGCCATCCTCAAGGTCCTCGAGGGAATCTTCTAGCTCTTCATTGAGCTCGTCGACATCGGCATTCCACGGCCACGAGTCATTCAGGGCTGTGCTCCCATTGCGCCGTGGGGATACACTACGCACGGGCGATACATCACGCCGTCGAGATGCACAAGCGTCAGCCTCGGGAGTCTCCGCCGAGCAATGATGCATTAATCGGCGAGCAAAAAGGGCACTGGGTGAAGGGTCCTGAGACGCATGCTTGGACGAAACGGGGTCTGAAAGTGGGTGATGATCGGGTCAAGGTAAAGTTTAATCTCTAGAAAATGAAATCACGCCTACCTTTGGCGCGTGACCACCCGCCAACACCATCAGCTACGCCCATGGCATTTTCTCGAATGAAGTAGGCGTCTTCGCCTACTTGCACAGCGAGGCTAAGATCTTCCGTTGGTGTGCCATGGAAGAGACGGCCGTTGCCGATGCTCGAATTGCCTCCTTTGCTGGTTTTCGCATGCCCGTTGGCACGTTTCGGAATCCCATATGCGCCCACGTCCAGGTGGTATCGCATGCGCTGCCTCTTGACACGCGGATGCGACTCCGAATGATCAGACAGCGACACATTGTAAAATGGGATCGGAGCAAAGGAAGAATAGGGGAAGAATCCCGCGGATTGATACGAAGCGGGAGTATGCGGTGGCGATGATGAGTTTGCTTGCGGCGATGTAAGTGCGAGCGAAAAAGGCGGTTGGCCCGATGTTTGACCTTGTCCGTGGGGTGAACTTTGAGAATGGGGACCCGTGGAGTGCGTTGACCCTTCGCCTTCCGCTTTCACAGGGAGCCGCGATGTTGAAAGTATGTGGGGGTTTCCAGGTCGAGAACTAGGAGGGGGAGGTGGTGGAGGTGGTGTATCAAAGAAAGCCAACGGCCCAGTAGAAGGATTGGCAGTGTACAGTGACCGTGTAGACGGTGCTGAATTTGAACGAACCCTGGATATCGGGGACGTCGATGCTGAGGACGAAGAGACGGCGCGGGGTAGAGCGGTATAGAACCGCTTCTGGATCGTTTTCATTGTTGGTCCCGGTCCACTCATAGTGTCCTATGCAGCTACTGTTGCTGCTAGACGCCGTTCACAGTGACAAAGGGGCTGCCGTCGTCGCCAACGACGATGTGGAGAGGGTACAGCGAAGAGCTGTAGAGTACTACTAGTGTGGAGGTTAGGGAGCAAAAAGTGATCTAACAGGCTGGAGTACTTTCAGCCACAACCAATCTTGGCCCTGCCGGGAGAAGCCGGATCGCTCTTCCGCCGACAGACACCGAGTCAACTTTCACGAGCAATTCACGAGGCTCACAAGATGCGGCCCGCGCCATTACTCCTACTGGTCCACATTCCTGAGCCAACCATAACCGCATGTTCATGAGTAAAGTGACGGTAGATACATTTCGGAGCATATGCATAACAAGGTGGTCATGTACCAGGAAGGGTATATCTCATCGATCACTGCTTTGTAGCCACCTCTTCTGTGGTCACTTGCTCTACTGTTACCTCGCCGTTGACCTGGTTCAGAGCCGCGTCTGCCTTTTGCAAGTCCCTTTCGCTCAGACTCTTGAATGCACCGCCTCCGGGTGTGCTTACCCCAGAGTGGATAGACCCTGCACGTGAGCGCACCTTCATGACGAGAGGGCTGTAACGTCACAGCAGAAATGAACAGATAGAGACTCAGTGAGAGATAAAACCTTGATAAGGATTCGCCACTTACAAAGGATACCCATCATCCTCTTCCTCGGCCGACCGCGACCAATTATACCCACGATAATCGCTTGTGGTCAGTCCCTGCATCTAACAAGGAATTAGACTTTACTTTCACACATGCACAGGGCCGGCGGGAAAACAAGCTCACCTCTTCAGTAAGCGTTCCCATATCCCCTGGCGTGGCCATGCCCGTCATTCGCAAGCGTGGGCTGGCAGGAACAGATGTTGGGAGGAAGCGCTCCATCCCACCACTAAAGTAGTCCAGTTCATCCTCCTCGCCATCCCCATTCGCACCAAAGAATGCATCAGGATAGGCACGCCTTAACGCCAGTTGCCTGGATTTGGAGTACTCGATACCAAGATTCTTCCAATCCAATAGGGGGCTCAGCCTTTCCACGCGGTTGCGTTGGTTGATACGCTGTCTACGGGTCTTGTTGCAGAAGCTGAACATGTTCTCGGCGAGGCTGTTGACCGATTCTTCGACGGATTGCATGCGCCGGTCGACAATGTAGCACCCCTCCTCTTCAGGCCGGTCAATGAGGTCTTGCATGAAGCAGCCAAATCCAGACAAATTGGTGGTGACGGAAGGAATACCCATCTGACCGCAGAATTAGCCACTTGACCATGACATTGACATATCTTCCCAATCAAGCACTTACGACTGTACACTCGGCGGGCGTGTACCCCCAGGGCTCGTAGTAGCTTGGGAATACGCCCAGATGGCAGCCTCTCACGAACTCCTCGTAATCAAGGCCCAGAATGGGGTTGTTGGAGTTTAAAAAGTCTGGGTGGAAGATAACCTTGACTCGATCAGAGGACGCGTTGAAGAGCTTGACGCGACGGATCTGGTTTAGAACTGGGTCGTTCGCATCATCCACCATGTTATGGGTGACAATGGGTGGAAGGGAGTTGCGTTTGAGTGCAAATATCCGCCGCTTCAACAGAACCTGATCCTCCGCAGACACGAGCTCTTCCGGAGAAACCTCCGTTTTGCCTTCCCTGTGTGAGCGAGAGACTGTTGAGTAACTAATCGTCTACGATAGAAGAGTGATGCAAACCCATGAAACCTGGCGGCATGATCGAATATACGAGCACCGATTCGATTTTGTATTTCGGTGACAGTGTCCTTCAATTGTTTCATGACGGCCTGTCCCTTGAGAGCCTCAACCGTATAGGAGTTCGTAGCCGCAGGCATGATGATGAACGCAACGACAGTCGTCTTCGAGCCCGACTTCTGAAGTTTGTAGTTAAGACCTATCGATTACCCGGTTAAGCAGACGAAACATGAAGATCGCGGAGAACACTCACGCGCAAGAGATTCAATAAACATATCGACACCCTTATTCCGATATTCATAGCGACCAGCAGTGAACATCTGTACTCGTGTCAGCGTCGCGATCCAAGGGCGAGGGACTGTCCGACGTACATATAGCGTATTCTCGAGGTCAAAATCATAGTGCCCGTAAAAGTGGCCCCGAACAAATTCATTAATCTTAGCTTTCGCTGTGGCATGCAAGTTCTGAAACTCGTGCATTGCCTGGAACTTGACGACGTTAAGACCGTTCGGTACAACACCATCCGGTTTGCGTTTCAGGAGGTGCTCAGATTCATACGCAGTGATGTGCGAAACAGTGGTAAACACGTCTGCACAGTGTGCAGCGGCACGTTCGATGCAGTAGCGGTGGTAAATGCCTCGCTTTCCAGCTTCGTGATCGACGTCGAAATATTGCAAGTTATTATAGAAGTCGACGCTGCCGGCACAGAGGTATCGGCCAAGAAGGGTAGCGTGAGTCGTAAAGACGGTTGTGACATCGATGTGTCTTTTTCTGCAGAGCGGGATAGCGACACCTGCCTGCCACTCATGGAAATGGGCGATGACAGCAGTGTGCAACTGCCGCGAGACATACTGGAAAATCGTTCACCAAAACCGTCAGCCTGACTACCGTAAAGGGCGCGAGCTACTCACCTCGCCCAAGAACCAAGCAACTAGATAACCAAAAATGATGGTCTCGTTCGTTTCGTTGTCGTGAGGTGGTGAAGGGATGCCAGCCAAGTTCCAGAGGTCCCCCTTCCACTCATCAAGCCGGTGGTATGCGCTACCTGTGTCAAACAAAAGTACGCGAGGCGCACCCTCAATCAGCCATCGTCCATACAAGCACTTCACGCCTTGAGCTCGCATGTTATCGAGCGTGGCCGCGAGCGCAGGATCGGTGGGCTCCTCCGCCTCAACCTCCATTGGCGCAGTTTTGTACATCAACGGACCGATCAGGGTGTATCTATCGCCATACTCGGCGACTGTGACGGGGACCTTGGTCTTGATGACGGTGTAGATACCTCCGACTTTGTTGGCGACTTCCCAAGCACATTCGAAGAGGAGATGATTGTGCACGTCGCGCTTCAACATCTCTGGTGCCTCTTCTGCAGCCATCGCCGGGTATTATCTGCGAGGAAAAGAGAGGAAAACGTCGAAGATAAAAAGTCAGAGGCGGGCGAGGAGGAAGAAAAGACGCTGAAGGAGGAGTAAGTGAGGAGCGGGAAGATTTGTGCTGCCACTTTGAACGTTGACCTCATACAGAGGGACGGACCCACGTGAGCAAAGATATCAAATTACCTAATTCGGTAACTATAGTAAAATCTTCGACTCCGCTGTGCTAAACCAGAGAAAAAATCTGATGTTTTTAATCGAGCGGGTATCGCGCGTCGAAAAACAAGTAATACGCTTCCATCGATGGGCTGTTTTGTGCATAACGAGGTATCTTCGAGAATACAGCGAAATGGAATAGTCGGGGGGAAGCCAGAATCCGTGCTTCAACTTCTTGGTACAATGGGCCTCATCGATGGCGCACTTCGGCGTCTTAGGCAAGCCTGGCCACTACAAGCGCCGTAACCGTGGAGGAGATCAGATTGACCTGTGTTACCCATTAGACGGCGCGCTATCAACACGAAATGAAAGGCGGAAATATTTTCGCATACTCGACGAACCTGGTTATTGGTCAATACATTCACTCCACTGATAACCTTGATAGCCTCGTTCTTTTCGGGGATAGACCCATCTTGAAGGATGCGCCTCTTATCTGCTGAGTAGCGCGTACGTTGCACGGTTGCCCCGAGGAGTGAATCCAGCTGCACCAAATGAGTAGATGAACGTTTAACTATCTTTGTCTCGGGTTCTTCATTTGCAAATGTTATCGACGTACCATTGACCCGACAATCCCCGCAGCCGTTCCCCAGCCTATCAGCTGCGGAAGCAAAACGGTCCATTCAGCTCTGCAGGCGCTGTTTTCCGCGATCAAGCTTCCAAATTGTGTGAGCCCGACAATACTTCCGCCTATGGCCGACGCGAGAGTGCCTCCCACGGAGATGCCACCATTCGTCCCTGGAGGCACAGTCTTGAGGGTCGTGATGAGAATAGGCGGTGAAGTAGAGAGGATTCCGAGCTCAGAAGCAAGCGTATCACCGAGACAACATGCGAACTGGCTGTAGGTGAAGGTAAGTGGATCGCCCAACTAGGGAAGATACGGGTATATTGCGTATAGGGGATGGATACACTTACCCCAGAGTCACGAATATGAGGGCCCGACTTAGGCCACTAGATACGGTGGGAGACAATGGGCACCAGCTGTCACTGGTATATATAGGGCCACGAGGCGTGTCGACAGCGTGTGCGAACAAAGACCAGGGAAGCACGCTCGGGGTAAACGTAACGCTCCAAATAATGCTGGCAACGAAGGCCGCAAGAGAGTTGCAAAGAACCTGCCATCCGGTACGATACCCCGCATCTTGGAAACCTTGCTCGAGCTGCGCTTTGCGCTGCTTTCCGTCTTCGTCTCGCGTCAGACTGGTACTCATGGGAAGGCTGCTGCGTTTGGGACTCACATTTAGTAGCTCTGGATGCGAGCAGGTAGAACACGACGAGAGATATCCCTATGGCGCGAACAGGCGTTGCCAATACGAGGAAACCGACTACGAAGGCAATGGCAGCGCCTGATGGCGACAACTTGCGCGACTTGACTCCATTCACAGCAAGCAGGGTAGCAAAAGCTAGAGGTAGGATGGGAGCGGTAGTCCAAGACATGGTTCCACAAAATGCGCAAGTTCTCACAGCTGCTGAATTGTCGCAGGCAGGAGAATGATGTTATATCTTGATGGGCGCCAGTGGGAGAAGCTAGTCCCCTTGAGTTAGATTCTGGGGTAAAAGCGAACACCTCAATAATCACGTCACGCGCAATTGATGCCACAGGTGTATAGGACAGCAGGTATCGGAGGTAACTGAAAGCTGAACCGGATGTCGATTTGTATGGGATACGTGCTCAATATCTACCCTTTGATAGTGCGCGTGTAGAGACAACTGACGAAAGACAGTCATGATGAATGTACTTGAATGCATGAGATATAGATACAGGGGTGGAACAGAGCAGTGAACAGGATTGACGGAGATCCTTTTTGGCAGATAGTCTCTACAGAGACTTTACTTGCTTTCCTTGGCCGCCTTCTCTCCGGTGAGGTCCCATTTACCGAACAAAAGGCTGGGCGTATTGACATGAGTTCATAACAGTGGAGGTATAGTCGTGACTTACTCAAATGCAGCCATGATCGTCCATTTTCGGTTGTCAGCTTCGGGGAAAACAAGCGATCGGGGGCCATAGAACACCTCGTCGTCCACTTCATCCTGTTTTCGCGGGAGACAGTGAAGGAACTTCCAGTTCGGGTTGGCACCTCCCTCTCGGCAAAGCGCCTCTGTCACCTGGTACCCAGCGAAGTCTTTCAATCGCTGCACCTTCTCAGCCTCCTGCCCCATGGAGATCCTACGTAGCATAGGAGATTAATCGGTCGATGACGCCGAGACACGCGGGGTGGTCATGTGTGCTGCTTACCAGGTGTCGGTGACAACAACGTCCGCGCCCTTTACTGCTTCACGGGGATCGCTTCCCCACCAGATGTTCTTGTCGCACCCTAACTCCGTGACGCGATCCCACACGGGTTTGGGGCACTGGTAGGCTGCTTGTGGGGGTGAGGCTACGCGGAGCTTGTGTCCAAGACGGGGGTATGTGACAAGCATGTCGTGAAGAACATTTGCAGAGTCACCGACGTAGGCGACTGTGAGGGGGCGCAACTTGGCAAGGGGCTTGCCTGCTGAGGGCGCGGGTGTCGGTGTCGGCTCGAATAGGTGAGCATGTTCATGGAGAGTGAGGACATCTGCTAGGATTTGTGTTGGGTGCCAGAGCGAGGAGAGCGCGTTGAGAACAGGAACCGGTGAATATTTTGCAAGTTCCTGCATGGGTGTTCGCGTGCTTCGGGGTAAAATACAATACAATACAACACACCTCAATCTCTTCGTGCTCGCCAACACGAGCAAAGATGCCTTGGCACATACCACCGATGACACGGGCAGTGTCTCGTGGTGTCTCATTGACACCTAATTGAATGTCCTCGCGACCGAGGAAGAGCGCACGACCACCGAGAAGAACAGCAGCGGTCTCAGCAGACAAACGAGTCCGCGTGCTACGCTTGGAGAATATAAGCGCAATAGACTTGCTAAACAGCGACTGCGAGGGCATACGCAAACGCGTATTTTTCTTGCTTTGGGACTGGGGAGCAAGCCATGGCAAGGATACTTGTTTAAGGTGGTGGGCATGATTAACCATGCGCATTATTTGGGGACCAGTGAGGTCTGCCATGGTCATAAGGTGTGGTACTGACATCTTTGCAGTTACTAGTGGTTGCTATCCGGAGAAGGAGTTGTCCACAAAGTATCTCGCGCTGGCCTTGACTTGACAGACTCAACCTGACTTGACTTGACTTGCCATCAAGAAATTTAAAGACGATCTTCTAGCATCTCCATTTGGCAACTGAGGCTGACATAATCAAGACTCCGGTGTTTGCCGAGGTGTTTGGGGTTCCGAAAGAAGGATTGTCGCTTAGCGACTTGCAACGACCAAGCGCCCAAGGGGGTCTTTCAATATCTGGCGCAAGACGCTGTAATACCTTCCCGACACGAAGACAAGACACAAAAGCATATCCAGCAACATAAATACTCGAAACTCGCTTAATCTGATAGTTCTGTATCGTCGAGGCAGTAAAGGAGCCTCGTTGTGCTCTTTATTACGCGCCGTGGGAGATTAATCCAGCCCGCCATGTCGACAAGCCGGACACCATCGCTGACACCCTCAAGATCTGCTACTCCAGCAGCACCATCAATTCCAGTACAACCAGACCACTTTTTCGGCTCAGAAGGCACTCATCTCCCTCCGTCACCGCATTCAGATGGGAGAACATGGCTCGAGCCCGATGACGATCCGCTCGCACACCGTGGTATACCCGTATTCAAACCTACCATGGACGAGTTTGCAGACTTCGAGGGGTATATGACCAAAGTTGAAGCTTGGGGTCTCAAAAGTGGCATCGTCAAGGTTATCCCACCGAAGGAGTGGTAAGTATTCGACAGACCACCCAGATGACAAGTGCCAATGATACTCCGTCTAGGGTTGACGCTTTGCCGTCCACGAAAGATCAACTCGCGAACGTCAAGATAAGATCGCCCATTGAGCAACATATGCTCGGCCGTGGAGGCCTCTTTCGGCAGGAAAACGTGGAGAAGCGCAGAGTTATGAGTGTACGCGAGTGGGCCGAACTCTGCAATAAGGAGGAGTTCCGTGCCCCTGGCGTGGAGGATGTTGGACTTCATGCTCGGAGCGCCCAGGTCAAGCCGAAGACGAACAGAAGAGGTCGCGCTCGCGCCGCTAGTCGCAAGGTAGAATCTGCTGAACCCGAAGAGCGCGATGACTCTACTGTCAAAGAGGAGCAGACCGAAGAATCCACAGATATGCTCGTCGACGAGTCACATGCCGCGCCCATGTCCCCGCCGACCAGTGTCGGCAATCCGCAGACACCGATTACGGACGGCGCTGATCCCCAGGCCGCGCAACCTTCACATCATACTACTCCGTCAGGAAGTGGTGAAAATGATGCTGATCTGGACGAGGACCCTACCACCAACCCCACGCCCGAGGACGAGGGTCAATCAACAGAGGAGCCCAAACCAAAGGGAAAG
Source organism: Hydnomerulius pinastri MD-312 (assembly GCA_000827185.1). Classification (NCBI taxonomy): domain Eukaryota; kingdom Fungi; phylum Basidiomycota; class Agaricomycetes; order Boletales; genus Leucogyrophana; species Leucogyrophana pinastri. The sequence goes on from KN839839.1 coordinate 292,902, forward strand.
CGCGTTGGACAGACTCGTGAAAAGCGCGATGCACAGCTTGCCGAGCGCGCTGCGAAGGACGCAGCATTCAGCCAGTCCTTCGACCCAAAGAAAGATTGGCTTCCCCCTGACACGACCAATGCTGACTATACCGTGGAGTTTTGCCAGAAACTCGAGCGGCAGTATTGGAGGAACTGTGGATTAGGGAAGCCAGCTTGGTACGGCGCTGACACTCAAGGTATGTTCTAACCACGCAAGCTGAACCTTGGAGCTTACCAAGCACGCCACAAGGTTCATTGTATACCGACGAGACGAAAGTGTGGAATGTGGCGCATCTCCCCTCTTTCCTTTCCCGTATTCTCCCAGCTTCCTCAAAAGGCCTCCCTGGCGTGAACACACCCTACCTCTACTTTGGGATGTGGAGGGCCACCTTCGCCTGGCACGTCGAGGACATGGACTTGTTCAGCATCAACTACATTCACTTTGGTGCCCCGAAGTTCTGGTACGCCGTGCCTCAGGGGCGAGCAGCAGCTCTTGAGTCAACCATGAAAGGTACGCTCTCCACTTGCGATCGGAGTAGTAAAGAGTATTAATTTATGTCTTACAGGCTATTTCCCCAAGGACACATCTCAATGTCCCCAGTTCTTGCGTCACAAGTCCTTCCTCGCGTCCCCGACTCTATTAGCTCAGTCTTCGTGTCGACCCAATTTCCTAGTCCAACGGGAAAACGAGTTCGTCATCACGTATCCCAGGGGTTATCACGCAGGCTTCAACCTTGGCTTCAACTGTGCTGAGAGCGTCAACTTTGCTCTGGAAAGCTGGGTGGAACTTGGTCGGAGGGCAAAGGCGTGTCAGTGCATAACTGACAGGTAGTTTCATTGTTCTTATTTAGGAGCTCTTCTGACATCCTGATAGTGTTCGGATCGACGTCGACCAGCTTCTACAGGACCGGGAGGCAGAGCGGTTGAACCCTCCGCCTGCCAAGCGACCCACGTCTTCGAAGAGAAAGGCCGAAGGTGTCGACGGTGCACCAAAGAGAAAGCGACCGAAGACGAAGCCAGAAGCGGGCCCCTCGAGTGCCCCAGGACCTTCTAAATTCTCTATCACGCTCAAGCTGGGACCGAAGCCCGCAGAACCCGAAGGCTTTCCCTGTTGTCTTTGCGTGTCAACTTTGCGGGATGGCCTCTTGCCTGTCCAGGATCCCCCAATTGGCAGGAGAGAGCTTCCCGACTCGCTGGCGTCGATGTACAAAGCTGAGTCTTGGATGGCGCACGATGGTTGTGCGAAGGTCGTTCCTGAGACCTGGATTGATGAAGTGGAAGTCGGGGACGTCCTGCCGGATGGCTCGCGTGCGAAAGAATCGAGAGTATTTGGCGTGGATGCCATCGTGAAGGATAGGTGGAATTTGGTATATTTTCTTCCCCGACTGCGTGGCTTGAAGTGCTGATTGAACGCTCACAGAAATGTGCGGCATGTACCAAGGGACGCTCAAAGGCCCACGGAGCCCCTATTCAATGCACGAAGGGCAAGTGCGCCAAGTCGTTCCACGTATCTTGTGCGAGGGATGGGGACAATGGAGTATCTTACTCCGTTGTACGAGAGGTGGAGAAGGAAGTGGTTCTCGTTGATGTCCAACCTCCTCCGCCCCCTCTTCCACCTATCCCATCTACGGACCCTACTGAGGCTGGGATCATGGGTGGAGATGGGATACAATGGACTAATGGCTATGTTCCCCCGCCACCCATCGATACGGAACCTCGCGTCCTGAAAACAATCAAGAAAAACGAAGTACAGGTTTTGTGTGCGCAGCACAACCCGGTGAGTCTATAAACTCAATGGTAGTTACCTGATAATTGACGAGGTCCATGGAAGGCTGTCGCTGCTGCCAAGAAGGCGAACAAGCAAGACAAGATTCGTAATGATCTTGTTGCGCTTCCCCCGATGTCACGAATCAAGATTCGTGTCAGCGCTGGAGTCTTCGAGGTCTCGCTCGTTCGCATCATCGAGGAGACCAAGTCCGTTGAGGTGCTGTGGGATAGGGGCATCAAACGAGAGTTCAAGTGGGGTAGTGTCCTATTTGGTCAGACTGACGGCCAGACAGTAATGCAAAAACCATCTGAACCTGCACCTGCACCCGAGGGTGAGTGCCATCGTACGTAGACTATGCTCCAACTAACATATTATTCCCCAGCCACGCAAACGAGCAACCCAACGCTTCATGTTGCTACATTCCCTTCTGTGGCTGCTGCTACATCGTCCGGCTCCTCATCCTCATCGCCAACACCCGTTCCCATGTACATGCCAACTCATCATTATCAGCCACCTTCGACGCCATATGGAACAGGAGCCTGGCCGTATCATATGTATCAAGCGCCTCAGCACGCCACATACCACCCCATGCCATACGCCTACCCGGGGTACTATCCTCCGGCAATGCCAGCGGTATACCGACCCCCCACCGAAAATACAAGTGCACAGGGCACGTACCGCTCTCAGTTGCAATGGCAGCAGCCATATACTGGCCCGAGGACTAATAATGATCCTACAGGGTCGTCCAACCATGTGCCTTTGATGCACTCTGTTTCTCCCGCTCCTCCCGCTTCGTGACCATGATGAACTGTTCACTGTTTTTTGAGAGGTGTGGACTTCTGATAGGAACTTATCTAAACTTTTGCACTCTGCTCTGTATCGCATACAAATGATAATTTGGCTGTTCTCTCCATGTTCATGCGCATCCCCGAATATCCTGAGCTCGAGTTCCACACACAGGGTGCAGGGTGCCAGGAGGGGTTCCTGTGTATCACGTGTTCGTGTTCTCATTGAAGTCACCGCGTCGCGAGTCGCGACTGACTAGTAAGTGTTCTCGTCGCCGACTCGGATGACCCCTTGGCTCCAAGGACTGAGCTTGTGAACTGCATCTACCCCAACGTCTTGAGATTCGCTGTCGGGAACACCTCTTATCTCGTCCTCATAACCGCAGACTGCGACCAGAACTTCCAATATGTGGTTAATTACTGGACCTTTTGATGGAGAAGTTGGTGATGTGACTACTATGAGTGAGTTCTTACCCAGACACACCTGAAATCATCCTAAGCTCGCATGTATATTGTAAGAGACGAAACTGTTGAAGACTGGTCGGAAGATTACTCTGGGCCGCAAAGAGCGCCAACTCCTAGTGAACAACAAGAAAATATCTCGCGATCACTGCGACTTTACAGTGGGCCCTTACTCACAAGATGATATGGTGTGTGCCCTTGCAGGCGTCTATATGTCTCCCCGAACGTCTTTGTTTCAGGTCAATCCATCATTTGTCCCGAGGCTAGATATATACAATGCCAAGGAGAAACCCATATCCATTGACCGAGATGGGGAACCCTTACTCGTGCCATCTTCTTCCTCGTTCGAACTGAAATCCGGTGACAAAGTCCATATCGTAGTAGGAGTATCTATCGAGTAAGCTCAGCCTGCTCTGAAGTCGCTCTTCCTAATTTCGTCACTGTAGGGTAAATTGGCGATGCATTGCCTGTTTCCTTCCACCTGCACGAGGAACGACATCCATATCAAACGAAGATTGTGCTTCAATGGGTAGGTTTGGTAACTTCGCAACTCTTGCGTCGTTCACTAACAAGTACTCCCAGGCATAAGTCTCCCAACATCAGCCTCCTCGCTTGCAACACACTATCTCACACCCAAGTATGAGGTCACCGTCCCGTTGATTACGGCCCTACTTTCGGCGACTCGGCTTGTGAAGGTGGAATGGCTTCAGGAGCTCGTTCGCCTTGGGAGCACGCCAGACGACGCCAACCCATTCAAGCTAGCCCCTCTGGAGCAAGTTTTTAACCCGCCATTAGAGAGTAAATACCGACCAGCCTTTTCGCCTGCTCTGCCTCCTTCGTTTAAATCTTTCAAATACTGGGAGCCAAGTGAGGAGCGCCTCCATCTCTTGAGAGGATATCGTTTCGTTCTACTTGGCGACAGGGAGGGAGAAGTAGATGGCGATATGAGAGAGCTGATCACTCGTGGTGACGGTGAATACGAAAGTTTCCCGATGAAGGCTGGTCATGCGAAATGGCGACAGCTGCTTGCCAAGGCAAAGAGAAAAGTAGACGAGGCGGGATTGCAGGTCGTCATCGTTGCCCGCGGGCTCGCTGTCCAGTCTACTGTCGGTTCTGACAAGTGGCAGGAGATGATCGCAGATGCTAAAAGGTGGAAGCACTCCGCAATTGAATCTCTATATCGACTTTGCTGATCTTGGAATGCAGCCTTTCGCTGCCAATAGTCAATACCGACACAGTCTTGAGTGCTGTCATCAACACTGATGCCACATCAATCTTGAACAGTTCCATTTCTCAAGGTGCGCTGACGAGGTTGCTTTTGTCATCTTGCGCTGACAAGTACTCGTATCATCAGTGTCGATAGCTCGGAGCCAGTCTCCTCTGCCAGATTTCATTCCAAATACACACCCTGACGAGCCATCCTTACCGGTCGCGGCAGAGAAGGAAGCGTCTCCTCCAAAGGAACAAGACGTGGTCTCGAAATCCCACTCTCCTTCGCCTCCCATCGAGATTCATGGTTTGCCAATTCCTCCTCCCCCTCGCAAGGTGGATAGCTCGTTCTCAATGACAAATCATCGTTCTGACTGGATTTATCCCAGAAACTTGTTCGTCGTGCCAAACCCGCATCTACGGCAAGTAACCAAGAAGAACCGGCACCCCCTGTCGTCAGTAACGAATCGCAAGCGGAAAATCTTGGGTTCACTCTACCACCTGTACGTTGCTACCACCCTTGGTTATCTGCTGGACTTCTTATTTCCCCCCAGCTCCCTGCTACGGCGCGATCAACGAAATTGAAGCGAAGAGCTGCTACTCCAACCCCTGCGCCAGCGACGCAGGAGCCCGCGGCCGACAACGAACCAAGTCAGGAACCTCCTTTGAAAAAGTTCAAAGCACTCTTTGATGCAAGCGATCCGAACAAGATGAATGTCGAAGGACCGAACAGCCTTGAGGCTGCATACGACACTGCTATGGGAGGATCGGTTGGCGTCACGCAGGGTAGCGAGAGTCTTACAGAAAACGAATCACGCCCGTTACGTTCCCAAACAGGCGCCCGCCCGCGCTCACGCAGACTGAACGTAGTGGCGGAGGAAGAAGAGGAGAGCGGGATTTCGCAAGCGGAGCTGAGAGGTTCAGTGCCGCCTCCCAAGCCAGGCAACCCCGGCGAGCCACCGCAAAGTCAGCCCCTTGATCCTTCCTTACAGGAACCTCCGTTACCGCACTTCAACGGAACGCAGGTACCTGGCCCAACAGGCAAGGCACTACCCAAGCCTAAGAAAGCCACTTCAGGGCAAGATCATGAGTTCGACACCGACCAGGCGTTCCTGACCGCTCTCGCATCAAAGAAAAGAGGCAAGAAGACCGAGGATGACTTTGACCGAGAGTTCAACAATCTTCGCATCTCAAAACCGGATATTCGCCGACAAGAAGAGGAGCAGGCATGGGAGGTATTGGGAGACTTCGACAGTGACGTGAGGAATGTGAGAGGAAACTTCATGGTCGTGATGGACTTGGAGGTCTTTCGAGACACCTGTCCTCGCCCCGCATCTGTTGGCGTGTGCAACTACAATGGCAGGCCAAACTACAAGAAGTTTAAGAAGGTGAGTACCGTCGATCTCATGCACGTATTTTCCTTCCAAACAGGTTTTCAGACACCGACGCTCTCATCTCGAGCTCCCATTGAGTTAGTGGTCAAGGCTGAGAATGACTATGGCGTGGGCTCAGGTATATACTTTACACAAATTCCCTGGAAGCAGGGTTCCTGATACTCTCAAAAGGATACTGGAAGGATAGCCCGGCTGCCAAGGATTACACCAACCTACCCCCCACCCAACCAGAGGCACGGGGAACCCAAAAACGGCGAGCACCAACCGTCCTTGAATCCGACGACGAGATCGATGTTGTCCCGGCTGCGAAGAAAACCAAGCGCGCTGTCTCCAAACCAGCCGGTGCAGCCAAACGACTTTTCTTGGAAACAGACGACGAGGGCTCTATGCTCGAGTCCCAGAAGTCAGAGACGGTGCGCCAGGCCCAAGATGATGAGCTACCTGCACGAGGAAATAAACGGCGCCACATAATTGCGGATGATGATTCGGATGATGGCGTTGCCTTCAGAGGTTTTGGGAAGAAAAAGAGGGTAAGGTAATCAGTTTGAGCGCGACAGTCTATTTTCTCTTGCGTATGGGACATGCAATAATATATGGTTTTTGTAATGTCATTAAGCAGCTCTCGCAGCCAGCTCATCATGTATGGAAAACCCCAGCAAACGTTGTGTTTTCGCGGCCACTCGGCCACCGGTTTGACTACCACTGGTCAGCCAACGCTGCCTTCAACGAAGAAAATGAGGATGCGTACCGTTGTTCCTGACAGACGAAGCTCTCCGGAGCGCCCTCCCAGTCATCAAGGATGTTATTGGTTGCGTTCCCCTGAGCTTCGTCGTCGTCGTCTGTACCGAAAAGGTCTAAAGCCAGCTGGGTGTGGCTCACGCCGGCGTATGTAGTCACGCATCGAGGGTTGATCAGGATGCGGGCTGGCGTGTATGCCGAATTTGGCACAGTTAACCGGACAGCGGGCAGAGTATCCAGTGGAAGGTCAGAGTCGGGCATAGCATCGAAGTCTGACCCAGCATTGGCATCAGGATCAACAACTGTGTCTGGGATTTGGCGTCGATATCTAACATGAGCATCTGGCGTGACCTTCGCGGTACGAAGGGCCGGATCAGGTGTTTCGTCTTCTTGTACACCCTCCAATGCTTTGCTGACCCAAAGATCCCTGCAGAACCACGCTTGGCTGCTATCCAAGCATGCAGCATCTGGAAGGCGCTGAGGAGCCGTGTCGGAGGAAGACGAATTATGGAAATCTGTGCCATGTCGATACCTCAAACCCTTGTAGTAGGACTGAGCGGGATCTACAATGTGGGTCCCCGCTTCACAGCAGAAAACCTGGAAAGGTAGATGCTGGATATACCGGGCAGCGCCGTTCTTGTCACGAGGGGGTACAGTATCAGGTTTTGATGACGACTTAGACTGCCGAAATTGATCGCCGCGTATATCCCGAGTTCGCCATCTAGATGGCGGTCATTGAGCAATAATTGTATTGGATACCCATCCTTTCTCACCTGTCGGAGAAGATGAACTGCCCACTAGACTCAGCCCAGTCCATTCCGCAGACCATAGCAGCCCCGTTTGCGACGCCGACTCTGAGAGTTTCCAGAATATCGTTGGGGCATGTGAATCCTTTGAGCCAGATTACCCGGTAGAATGCGATCTGGCGCTTATCGCGAAGCTCGAGGAGCGGCTCCAGCGCGAGATTTCGCATATAAGCCTCTTCCAAAGGGTAGTAGGCCACTGCGGGATCTTCGGTCATTGATAGAACACGGCGAATCCTAAAGGGCACGCCGAGGAGCGTCAACACTGCTTCACAGAGATCCGTAAGGGTGGATGTGGAGTCTGTTGAGCCATAGTCTAGCATGGAAACGAATAGGTTGGAAGTGCCGAGGCGCTTTGCCAGTTGAACAATGACAGCAAGCTGATCGACGAGGAAATGGTCTGCAGAATGAATAGCCAAAGCTATGTAGTAGAGCCGGTCTTCTTTCGCAAGGTCGTCGTAAGCATCGTCGTCAATGTTTTTATTTTGTCCGAATGGTCGAATTAGAGTAGGGCAGTAAGCGGCGACCCAGCCATTGAGCGACAGCAAGCTCTCCACAGCACCAAGAACGTTTTGGACGTCTGCATGACCAGTCTCCTTTCCAGCGATGCTAGGCCAGTAGTGAGATCAGAGGAATATGTTCGCTCTTGGCCTACAACTTACAATGGGGTCTGAAATCTTTCCCAATAGTCCCTAACACCACCAGCAATTAGATCATCAAAGATGTCCGGCCTCGCATCCCTCCCCATCCTACCCTGCATGAACTTGTGCCTCTGGACATTTAGAGTCTTGTCCAGCCCAGTAACCCTCTCGAGAACATTAAAACCCTGGTATTCCGAGAAGGAGGATAGTGTCGTCTCAGATGGCGAAGGGAAAAAGAGTCGTGCAGTCAGTAACAGAGCCAAGACTGCGAACAGTTTAGTTATACCGTTTCGTCTCAAAGAGAAGGCCATGTAGACTCCACAACAGAGCGCGTGACAGAGGAAAGGTAGGCGACAAACAATTAATAAAAGGTACTTCTAGTGTAAATTGAGATAAGCCGACCTTAGCTCAGTTGGAAGAGCGCGAGACTGTAATGGAGAAATTAATCTTGAGGTCGCCTGTTCGAGCCAGGCAGGTCGGAATTTTTAGCATTTTTCTTGGCAAGGTAGCCTCAATTTGAAATGTCAGGAAAAATGTGAGCATACGGTTGACCATCTGTACCAGCTTCATTTTTAGTTTCAATTTCCCACCCACATTAGTTGCAAGTTACTCTGCTGCCACCAACAAACATGCTACTACATACCTGTAGTAATAGCATTAGCTTGTCACCTAACATATTGATGGCAGCCTGTGCAAGATATTCACTATCTGTAGCATGAGTCAAGAAAACAACATCAAGAGGCAGGTAAGTACACATAAATGGATTGTTGGTTCTCTTATTTATAATACATCAGCAAATCACCCTTTTTGGCACAGTGGCCATAGCCATCACAGTGCTATAGTGCCATAGTGCCACAGTGCCACAGTACATCAAATTGTTGTTAATTACAGTTGATAGATAGTATGTAGCAAAAATGTGTAGTAAAACACTAATAATACAATAGTTAAACTAAGTAAAATGTGCAGTGCAAAAAGTGTAGTAAAAAGCCTAATAAAGTGTAGCAAAACTTTTCTAATGGTTTGGACTTGTCAAAAATTTGTGTTTGCACAGTCATGTGTTGTGTTGACTTTGTAACTTTGAACACTTAGTGCCTGGCGCCAACATCATCTGCACCACACCACACCATGCCCACTGAGCAATATAGGTAAGTGTTGAGTTATGATGTACTTGTCACAGCTTAGTCATAGCTTAAGTAATTAGTAGTTACGTCACTCCTACATTTAGTATATAAAGGCAGCCCTTCAGAGCACCTCAATAACAGCTCTTTTACTCTTAATTAGTATCATCTATACTTGAGTCTTTCTTATCTCCACCAGGTGAGTTAGAGTGCATTTCTTTGCACATAGAGCTCTAGTAGCTCCCTGTTTCAACAGTAAGTATCCCATATCCCCAGTACCCAACTTACATGTGCAGCACCCCACTTGCATTTGCAGTGCCCAACCTAGGCCTTGAGCATGCTAGCTGTGTCCCCAGCACCAAACTGACATTCCTTGCACCCTAGTCACATCCCTGGAACCTGCTTGTGACCTCTCTGACTCACTTGCACCCTCCCCAACTCACTTGCACCCTCCCTGACCTAGTTGCACCCTCTCCAACCCATTTGCACCATTTCCAGTGCACTTACAGCCCCTCTGACCCACTCACAACCTCCCCGACTCACTCGCACCCTCCCCAACCCAGTTGCACACTTCCTGACCCATTTGCGCCATTTCCAGTGCACTTGCAGCCCCTCTGACCTACTTGCAACCTCCCCAACTCACTTGTGATCTCTTCAACCCACTTGCACCCTCCCAGACTCACTTGCAAGCTCCCTGACTCACTCACAACCCCTCCAACCCACTTGTGCCCTCCCCAACCCATCCACAACCTTGCCAGCGCACTCACCTTCCCTCTGACCCATCATGATTGCAACCTCCCCAACCCTACTCGCACCCTCCCCAACCCACTTGCACCCTTCCTGACCCACTTGCACCCTTCCCAACCCACTTGCACCCTTTCCAGCATGCCCACAACCCCTCTGACCTATACAGGACCTCTACAACCTACATGCACCATCTACGTCCCACATGCGCTCGAACAAGCATACTCCCTATATCACACACCTAGGAGGTATGAGTAGTAGTATATATTAGTTCAAATTGTACTGTAGATTAGGTATATAGTATTAAATGCATTCTTTTTTTGCTTAATATGAGTGGTGCAATGAAATAAAACCAAAAAAAGACTAGGGTAGGTGGCATCTAGCCTTAAGACCTACAGTACTGTACAGTTTCATGTTGCTGTACAGCACTATGACAGCATTGTGATGGCACTATACAGGGGGGGGACCTTTCTGTGGCCCTGTAGTGGCTGTGACTGGCTGCACAGTGCTGTACAGCCACTAAGTGATTTGCTGATGTATTGACTTCGTCGATGGCAGGTGACATGTAAACTAAGTGCTGACTATGGTGCATGGTGCTAAGTGCACTCTTGTTTATAAGATTGACTCTGGACTCCCGTTGACAGACGTCCTCCCAACCATCCACAATGTTGCAGCTTGTACAGGACCACCCAGAGCTATCTGGTGGGATGGTGCTAGATGAAGGCAGTGGAGATATTGACCTCATCATGATGGTCTCATTAGCACACAATCTGACAGGGAAAACTCAGTATGACTGTGGTATGTACTTGCATGTTCTCATTAAATGCACAGCTAATGCCTACGTGCAACAAGGACATGCAATCTGCTATGCAGTTAAGCAGATAAGACCTACCTACACCTACCTAGTAAGATGTTGTGCTTTTGCAATTAGAAGCCAGACAGATGCAAGCATATCTCATATGCTAATTTCTGTTTACAACATACATAATCACATTAAAACATAAACAAGCTATTCTGGTCACAGCCACTTTGTCATCAAGTGCCAGCTCATCCTTGACCAGCTCTCCCAAGACCCTCTCAATTGCCATGGACCATGGACCATCCACAAGGCAATTGCTGCCAATAGTGGTGTTTTACTCACCAGGTGAGCCCCACTACTGCTGCCTTGTGGCACAAGCATGACCCAACTAACAATTTCATTGCAGGTGATACATTGAAAGTGAAATGTGAATCCATGAGCCTGATGGCTTTGCATTGTGAGAGCCTACATCAAAAAAGATTTCACATGCTTATCTTGTCTTGCTTGAACCATATCACAAGTGGAGTGGTGATGGTCACAACAAACTTGTGGCCATTGATTTTCCTATATGGGCTGCCAGAGATGTATTCTCGAGCAAGTGGCTAGGTATATGGGTTATGCCGAAAAATTGCTGTGGTACAACAATAGCATACTTATATCTCAGTCTTGTCTATCAATATGGTGGTGAGGAAGTAATTGGATTTCATGTATATCACACTGATCTTGAGCCCTTGTGTCATGGTAGGCATGCCATTGCAGACAACTATGGATTGTGGCAGTGAAACAACACAGGTGTATGGATTTGCAAATGTCCTCTGGTGAGTTCTTGATACTGTCACATCCTGGTATGTATTTATTGTTTTGACAGCAAATATTCCTCTCCCCACCTTCCAATGGATGAACTGCCTGCACACCAGTTCTTGAAGAGTGTTCACAACATCACAATAGAATGTGGTTGGTGCCCACTTTGCCTGCAGTGGGGGGATAATGTGAAGGTTTTCTGGGAGGCTGGTCACAAAATCTATGACAACATAGACCATTACCAATGGTAAGCCAACAGCTTTGAGAATATATCATACTCATGTAGTATTTCTTAGTATGCTTGTTTGCTGGTTATGGCCCAAACTAATTCAGCAGGAGCTTGACAAGTTGATGGACAAGTTCAACAACCATGTCATGCGCACCAATAAAAGGAAGAAACTACCTTCGGGTGTTTCTCTGAATGTTGCGTTTGCCCTGCATGAACAATATGAAGGAGAAAACTATTTGCAAGCAGTAGATTGTGATGTTGTGTGGCACTTGATGCAGAATATTGGAGGTGAAAGCCTTATTTGCTTTGTAGACCCAGAGTATGCAGCCCATGCACAAGCTGTCTTTGATGCACTTCACTTCACGTCATTGACATTACAGAATGTGTAGACTGTATTCACTGCTATGCTTCCTCTGATGTAGTAGTACACTTCTATAGTGGTATAGCATTATGTCCAATGACTCTAATTGACTCTGTGTGTGAGGAAGATGAAAAGATTGAGCCAGCAAAGTTGGGTCCTGGGTGTATCTGGACCCAAATGAAATTGTCAGTATATGAGTGTATAAGCCAACAGGACAACAAGAAAAATGTGCATGTGAGAGGAAGGCTTTATAGTAAAGAAATGGTGGGAGAGGAGGGAGACTGAGAAAATTGCCACTATCTACTGAGATGTGTGGGAGCAGGTCAGAAAGTAAGTAAATAGTGATTGTACAAGCAGCTTACCCGGTGGGGTGGTGGGAGCAGATTGGAAAGGGTGAAGCCACCCTTTGAAACTGCCATCTCACTAAGCCTGCCTAGCAAGTATGAACTCCGTTAATAGAGATGGAGTTGACATTGAGGGGTATGAACCTGATGATGACACACAATTGTAGCCACACAGTGGCTAATGCAGGCTTCAGTTTTGACCAAAGATGGCCAAGACTGATAGAGGACTTTGCACATAGGGAGCACTACTATCGTTGACCCAGTAATGCAAAACACAAATTCTCGCTTTCAAATTACTCTTCATAAAATCAGATTAAGTGTATTTATCTGTCATCTATACTGGTATCAAATTTCTGAGATGTTCGAGGTGGTTGTGTGAGAGCTAAAAATTGAAAACACCACATTTTGAGCTTTTGCATTTGGTGTAAGTAAATCTTCAGGCCCACAGCTATTCCAATTCTCTGTCAAACACAAAATAAAATATATGGCGAGTATCTAAAACCTATTGGCTCTCATCTGAGGGTATTTTAAGGATAGTTTGAGCTGGTTTGAATGGTCCAAGGTAAATTGCAAAATCTTGGGAGATCAGGTGTGACATGATCGAGAGAAAATTCAGAGTCCAACTGATCAGCGTGATCACCAACATATTATAGTAGCTGTGATGCATTGGTCCATAGACCTCACTTGCAAATGGAAGGGTATCATTACTGTTGCTGAAGCACTGCAGGGTGACACAATCCATTGCACAGATAAGCTAGGAATTAATCAGAAAATAGCATCATGGTGAATCCTTGTGTGGGGGGGAGGGACATACCACCATGCAAGACAACACATACATGTAAAGGTGTGTTGTGGATCCATACATCTTATAGAAGTCAAACATGAGTGATGAGCTATGGCCATATCAAAATTTCAGGTGGAAATCCTCCAGCAAAGAGTGCCCATATAGACAGGTTATGTTCCCCTGGTATGCAATGTGAATGAGTAAGACTTAAGCTACAAGATCATACATACCTGCGTGTCATGTTCATAGAGGAAGAATGCCACCCATTTATTGAAGTTAGTGATTAGGTTGACCATTTTAACCATTTGGGCAATCGCTGCTTCCAGAGTCTCATGCTCACGAGGTAAATTGGCTTCAAGGAATTGGAAAGCATATTTTTCAGCTTCTTTCACCAGCTTTCCACAGACCAAAGGTAACATCCTGACAATCCATGAAAGTATCAGTATCAGTGCCTATGACATGATTGATTCTCCCATACCATACTCTTGATCTCCTTGCTGGGCTGCAGGTCTGAGAAACTGTCAGACAGAAAGTGTAAAAGTGTGATACATGCTTACTGTGAGTATTTACCTTTTGTAAAACCTCTCTTGCAAGGTCCCTTTAGCAGCACTGTGTTTTTCAGTCCCAAATCCGGCTGTTTTGGAGGATCATGTCATTGACCAGCACTCTACAAGCATAAACTATGGCACTTTGATCTGGACCATCATAACAATCAATGCTGCATTGCCCACATCCATGAGTTCCTCAGTGGGGACAAGTTCCACCCTGTAGGTACTGAGTGGAGATGTATTCATCCTCTTCTTCATCACCAAATCCATAGATGGCACTTGAGGTGATGCTGCCTGCTGTCTCCCATGGTGTCAGAACATTGCTACTGGCTGTTCTCAATGGTGAGCACACAAACTTGCACATTTCTTTGCCGTTTTTGATGTGGTTTTGATGCACTATACTATTACTACTAATTATACTACATACACATAGTTTTGAAGTGATTAGATGTGATTAAATGTGACTTTTTGGTTTAGGGGGGGGGGTGAAAAATTACCACCGGGTTTGCTGAATTGGTGGTTTCATTCAGCCACTCACTATTCAACTCTGACTTGCCTGTGGGAGTTTGTAATATGCCTTTCCATTGCTCTACACCTGTGCCCACTGTGCATGGTGTGCTCGTCACTATGCATGATATTCTTGTCCTTCAAATATTGTTATTCTTTGTCCCAGCTCCTTACCCTAGCTCCTTCCCACTTCTCAATCATTTTCAAGCTATGAAACAAGGCTCTCACATCACCCATGTTGGCCTGTCTGCCTCTCCTGCCTCTCCTTATACTTTGTTCCACTGGTTTTCATGCTTACACAGGCATTCAAGAGCCTACAATCAAGCAATCGAGTAGCTAGGAAGAGTTCTTGCACTCCCCATGACATACAGTGACTCCAAAAACCGTTGCAATGTTTTGCTGATTTTGCTTAATCACACCATAGCACTATGTACTGTGGGAATATCGCTTAGGTGTAAGAGAGTAATCTGTAGCCCTGCTTCATGGCTATCCATAAAGCCCTTGGTCATGTGATTTCATGAGATTCCCACGACGCTATAGCCAGAACAAGTAAGGGGTCTCATTGCAACAGTTTATGTACTGACATCACAAAACACCAAATCTTAGCTAAAATGATATGTCATGCCTTTTGTTTGGTCCTACAAACAAAGATACACTTATAAATATCTCACCTGAGGCCAAATAAGCTCCCATGCATCTTTTTTTATTACTCCATCCATCATAAAATCTCTCTCATTGACCAATCAAATTATACCCTTTCTCTGTTTGATTCCAGATGTAAACCAGATGTGTTCTATGGGTTTGGGGTCTGAATACTGTGTAAGCCACCTTATAGTCCTGAACTCTTGCTTTTCAAGCCAGTTCTTGACCCTTTTACAGGCATACTTAGGGTTATTGTCCTACTAGAAGATGATGTTAGATGGATCAAAACCAAAATATCTGAGTGTTTCCAGAAGTTAATCCTCCCAAATACTAAGGTAAAGGTCCCCATCCATTGTACCATCAATCTTGAAAACATATCCTGCCCCTTTCTAAGTGATACACCCCCACACCATCACTAAAAACTTTAAGGTCCCCTCCATGAGCCTATCACTAAGTCCCTTTTTAGGCTTTTCCAGACCAACCTCCTTCCACCTGACCCCAGGTAGTTAGTTTTGGTCTCATAAGACCATACCACCTGCCTTGACTCCTCAAAAGTCCAGTTCTTGTATGCATAGGTGAGGTCTGGCTGTTTCCTATAATGTCTGGTAGAGAGAAATGGGCATTTTCACTTGACCACAGCCTTTACACCAGTCCTTTTCAAGTGCTGGTGGATAGTATTTGGGTGGAGTGGTCAGTTGATAACATCAAAGAGAGCTTTGGTCACTTGAACTGCATTCTGAGCTCTTCTAGTGGTGATGAGATGCATAGTGTGGTAGACATTAGAGGGGAAGAACTTAGATGGACAGCCAGCAGTGGACTTCTCTAAGCTAGGATGGTGTTTGAAGCTGAGTTTAGAGATTGTAGAGACACTAAGACAAGTAGTAGAGGCAATAGAATAAACTAAATGTCCAAAATCAAGCAGAAAAAGGGTATGGTTTTGGTTGGTCAATAAAAGAGATTTTATGATGGATGGAGTAGTAAACAAGGATGCATGGGAGCTTATTTGGCCTCAGGTGAGATATTTATAAGTGTATCTTTGTTTGTAGGACCAAACAAAAGGCATGACATATCATTTTAGCTAAGATTTGGTGTTTTGTGATGTCAGTACATAAACTGTTGCAATGAGACCCCTTACTTGTTCTGGCTATAGCGTCGTGGGAATCTCATGAAATCACATGACCAAGGGCTTTATGGATAGCCATGAAGCAGGGCTACAGATTACTCTCTTACACCTAAGCGATATTCCCACAGTACATAGTGCTATGGTGTGATTAAGCAAAATCAGCAAAACATTGCAACGGTTTTTGGAGTCACTGTATTTGCTGCCTCTTAGTGCTGAGATGAAGCTTCACCATGTTTCTGAGTCTGATGTATGTTTGATTGCTTACAAACACATTGGAGGTAAGCTTCCGACACTATTTTAAATCACTTTTCCAGCTGATGTGCATTGTTCATCTTTCCATCATGGCTCAAACATACAAGCTGTCCATGTCCACAGGCATCAAGATGACCATCTACAGACCCCACAACACCCCTCACACATGCAGGTTGTCACTGTCACAGATATGGCAAGAGTGCCTCCTTGAGGAGAAAGTGTGCCAGGAGCGAGTCAGAGGTAAGTTTTATTTGTGCTATGGTATCTTTGATTAATGTCCTACTAGCTACTACACATGAGATGCAACAATGGCTTGCAGAGGCTACATTAGAGATTGGTGAAACTCTGACTTTTGAGCCTGGTAGTAACTATGAAGATCTTTGGGAAGAAGATGGTGATCCCACCATGAACCATGTGTCTGAGGTTGACAATGGGGACAACCAAGATAATGATGAAGACTGCAAGTGCACCAATGCACACCCTGTTTTCTCAAGGTACTTTTGCCCTGCCAGCCTTTTTCTTTCTAATTTTCCATCAGTCGTGCAGCTGACCATCACCGGCATGATACCTGTATGCATGCAAACAATGCCTGGCAGGCACAGATGCCAGGTCTTGTTGACATTTATCTCTCATGGAAGCATTCACCTGATCACAATCACATTAATGACCATGTAGCTCACATATCAGACCACGTCTTCCATGTCACCAACATTGGTGTTTTTGGTGAGCTACATGCTGTCCTCATGGTTGTCACCTGCTCACATCTAGATTACAAGCCATATGTTCCAATTATCCAGAGAGCTGAGGAGCCCACCAATGCAGCCCTAATTTGCATGGGTGTACTTGGCTGTTCACCTGTACAGCCTATGGTTGCTGTATGGCTGGAGTGCCTAGAGTATACCATTAGCTGCATTGGCACCAATCATCATTCAGCATCCAGGCCTTCACCAAGGTCCTGTGTGCACTTTATAATGTAAGTTCCACCTTGTTCTCTGTGCTATTGATGGCTTAACTTGTTGTTAGGTCATGTATAGTCAACACCTGCATACCCAGATTGTGATTGCATTTGATGTTTATCTTTAGTGTTTTAAAGTCCAGTTGGCAGCCACACAAAAGACTGGTAACTGGACTGGACCACAACCATTTTCAACTGGACTGTAGTTGCCAGTCCTGCTACTTTTTCTTTCAATCCAGTTGCAGTTGCTTCAACCTTGACAATGTCAAAAGACTGGCCTTGGACCAGTTGCAACCAGTTATGTAGACAACCAGTTGCATGATACTTTGGGTATAAATATTGGACCCAAATATAATTTTTGTGGTGTATTTTGCATATTTTTGACTAATTTTACTTTGTGCATGTGTTAAGTCTGGATCTCCTCTGGGCTGTTGGGGGAACTCCAGGACGGAGATAGGAAGTCCGGGACGAGGACAAGAAGTCTGGAGTTCAATAGAGGCGGAATGGACTTCGGCTTCAGCATATGTGCTGTGCCCTTACATGAGTTCAGTCCAAGGATTTGTCAGAGGGTCAGAGGGTCAGAGTAAACAACTAGTGTCAGAAGGGATCAGGCAGGTAGAGGAGTAACTTGAATCAATATTCAAACTGAGGAGTACAGGAGTTGTACTAGGGTTTTATATATGGAGGACGGGAGTTAACTATATATGGAGTAAGTACTGTGGAGGCTGTGGAGCATGTGGAAGTGGAGAGAGTGGAGATACAAAAGACAATAAAACAATAAGAAAGTTTGGAAGCGATGTCAGGATGGAATGGAGATGATATCATGAAATGGAGGAGCCATATGGTAAGTAGGTATAGGAATGGAGATTAGTCAGAATGTAATGGAGAGTACAAAGGGGTTGGAACTGATTAGGAACAAAGTCCGGAGATGGACGGAGTAGCCTGGAGTTGGGGTGTGAGGGGCGGAGGTTGGTATTGGGGTTGGAGTTGGTCCAGAGTTGGACTTGGCAGTACAGGATATGACAAAGTGACATTATTGTGAATATATCTACTATCCATTGTGTTATACCCATATATTATACACTATTCTAGCTTGAATATGTTGATTAGACTGTATTCATGTAGAAACAAAGTGATTTTGGTGGGAATTAGTGTTATGCAACTGGTTGTCATCAGTTCAGTTGCAGTTGCCTAGAAATTAGTGACAAAAAGACTGGTAGCAGTCCAGTTGCCTTCAAAATTGTCAAAAAGCGGGACTGAACTGGACTTTAAAACACTATTTATCTTGACATTCTATGACATGTTCAGTCTTCACTGAAGAAGGTGTTGGGGCATGAAGGCATTGGGTGCCTGTCCAGCATGCGCTTATGAGATATGACATTATATGTAACTAATCATAATGTGAAATGTTCCTAACTGTCTTATCAGCAACCAAACAAGCCTCCACTAAATCCTGCTTGGCTTCACAACATGGATGGCAATCAATCTGCAAAGCATCTTGATGGCTTGGGGCCTGCAGATCACTGTGAATTCCATTGTGACTATTTCATCCCTGACACAGGAGTGGAACAGTTTAAGAATGATGTACGCAATTGTCCTGGTGAGGTGAAGACTTTGAGCAGACACACAGAAACATGTACCAACAATTGGATGGCTGCTAAGGCTGTTGAGGAAGCTCAGGTCCAGGTATTCGAGCAGACTGGGATCTTTCTACTGGTCTGTCACAACAGTTTTGTGGAGTGCATTGCAGAGATGAAAAGAAGTGGAGAGCTGTATGTCTCTTTCAATCCAGGGTCTGACATGGACTTACTTGTTGGACAGGGCAAAATATGGTTCAGCTGCAGTAAATCAAATTCTTGAGATGTGTGAGAGTGATCAGGTGAGATTGGACACGATATAGGCTGTTCCTCAAAGAAGACAATGACAGCAAGCTCCATTGGCACTGAAGCACAGACCCAGAACCTCAAGGTTGTAACAATTGTACCTCTCGAGGGTAGTACTTTACTACCAATCATTTAGTTTACTTACTGTAGACCTTATCTCATCTTATCATCAGATCATATTTTATCTAAGGTGATCTTATCTTATCAGACACATGGTTATCTTATTGTAGTGTAGTATCTTATCCTGTCACATGGTCTTACATCATGATGACATCATTGGGCTAGACCATGACATCATAGCTCTGGACTATGATGTCACGCCTCATGTACACTCTAGACTCTGACATCATACCTCATGTAGTAGGCATGTACAGTAGTATATAAGTAGTTGACTGTGGACCTTAAGTCCCCAGTCTAATCAACTTGTATTATGGACTTCACAATCTATGGTGTAAGCTCTGGTGAAGCCCCCAGTCCAGATCTGGTGATTCTGAGTCATTCTCTGAGTGGTCTGTTGACCCCATCGTGCCAAGGGCAGCCCAGATGTTAGTATTTGGGTTGTGTCATAACAAAGGTTGTCATAAATGCATTCCGTGGCTTCACTCACAACTATGCATGTCAGCTGGAGAACCACCCCTTGTTAGTGTTGCCTTAGCTCAGCTAGCCAAAGGCCAGTCTCAGCTTATATCAGCTTTTTGTCAGGCTCAGCTTACATCAGCAAACCAAGCTGCCAAGAAGCCATAGTCCTAGCTTTGGGTAGTCCAGCTCTAGCTTGCAGCCATGTCAAGCTACTCTGCAGCTCCAACCGGTTTGAGCTGGTTTGAACTGGTCCATATAGTACTCAGGAGTCAGGAATACAAACAACAATGATTCCTGAAGAACACAATCAATACAAATGTCAAAGGGATAAGTATCTAATGCATGCAGAACACCCCAATACAAGTCGCAGGATTCTGGAAACAATATTGCAGCCTGTTTAATGTGTGAGCAAGGCTGCAAGTTGCCAACTAAAAAAATTTATGTATAGTTAGTTCCAATAACATGTCAGCTTACAGATCAATTTAATGCCCTTACAGACCATACCTTTTAGCTGGAGTCACCAGAGGGAGAGTAGTTTTGCACCGTCCCTTTCAAGGCATCCTCTCCATCCTGAAAGCTTTATCTGGCTCCAGCAAAATGGTCCGATGCAAGTGCTGATTGATTCCATGCAAGTCTACCCAATTCCAAAATATCTCAGCATTGGTGGGCACTCCGGGCCAGGCCTGAAGGTCACAAAAGAGGGAGCAAATATAACTGTAGTCTGGCTTTTGCACAAATGCGAGCTCACGTGAGTAGGTGAGAAATTTAGCAAACACAGAAGGGAGCATATCACATAACTCCACAATTAGGGTGTTCTGTTTTATCTGGAACACATGGCTCACTCTCTACAGAGGCTGTAGCATACTCGATGGCCATGATCATGGCTGTGTCATTGTGAGCAGGCCCATTGTCACCTGGCATCTCCCATATGGCATTGATTTGTTCCTGCTGATCAAAGACACTGTGGCTATAATAGCCTTGAGGGAATACAATTCCATGTGTGATGCATCATTCAGGAGCAGGAGCAGGTTCAAAGTGAGGTGTGGGAGGTTTTGGTGGTGTTGCATTGGGAGGTGGTAGTGCGGTAGGTGTTGAAGTGGCTGGCTGAGGTTTTCAGTGGTTGTTTTAGAAGGTTTTGCAGAGGTGTGCTGCTGGGCAATGCCCTCTGACTCCCCTTCAAACTGCACATCACCTGTGGAAACTGGCATGGGATTATTGTCAGGAGCAAAGATAACATCTTACTCAACTGAGATTCAGTGATTTTCAGGCCAATACATCCTTTGCTATACATGTCATAGCCAACAAATTTCCCTGTCTTGACATGCTCATCAAGTTTCCCAGCATCTACAATTTTTACAAAAACTGTACAGCCAAAATGATGGAGATTGGAGAGATCAGGTTTTTAGCTGTTAGTGACTTCATAGGGTGTTTTCTCAATTAGGGCTCGTGTTGGTGACCTATTTTTGAGATACATCACGTGATTGATAGCCTCTGTCCAGAGAGTTTTGGGTAAGCCTGCTCTGATGAGAAGAGCTCAGGCATGCTTGACAAGAGTGCAGTTAACTCTTTCTGTGACTCCATTCTGCTCCAGTGAGTCATGGACAGTACACTCATGATGAATGCCTCGTTTTGATAGGTAATTCTTGGCATCACCACTCATGTACTTGCCCCCTCAATCCAACCTAATGGCTTTGACCTTCACGTTGTGCTGGTTTTGGATGAATGTGATGTGGTTGACCAGTGCTTGCCAAGCTGTGCCCTTTGTCCTGAGAAAAATGACTTTGGTTTTGCATGAGTAGTCAGTAGTGAATGAAATGTAGTACTGTTTCTTGCCAGGTGATTGGACTTTGGCTGGACCCACACATCAGTGTGAATCCATTCACTGTATTTGGTGGCTTGCATTGATGACTTGTTGGGGAATGGACATCGGGTGATTTTGGCCTTGATATAGGTTTTGCAAAAGTCATTTTTCTGAGATAAGGTAATCTTGATGCCATCAATCATGCCTTTCGGTATCATAGATTGTGTCACTAAGAATGACATATGGCCCTTGCATTCATGAAGATGAGTGAGTGACATTTTTATCTTCAGTTTGCTGGGAGCTACTGCAGCAGCGTGCTCAGTACCAGTGATCTGGTATAGGCTGTCAACTTTAGGGATCTTTGCAATGAGTTGTTTTAGTTTCGGCAACCACATTTTACACCATCCTTTCTCCATAAGGAGAGACATATCTGCATTCATGATTCACCTAGTGGATATGGGTGTGAAGGCAATGTCGGGTGTGTATAATGTGTTCTGCAGTGTGATGGATGTGTGCTTTTGGCCTTTAAGGAGCTCAATTACAATGTCTCCTCGTCTGGTAGCATGCAGGGTACATCCGTCAGTGATGTTAATGGGTTTGCAAGGGATTGGGCAATGTTTCTGAATTTGGCATGATCTGGGCAGAAGTGTGAGGTGGCACAGAGTCAACGATGGCACCACATTTTTCAGTGGGTATGTTGAGTGCATTCGCTTCATCAGAGAGGCATGATGTGAGGAATGCATAGTCGGTATCAGGACCTGTGGCTGCATTTGCTGATTTCAACTTCTTCTGGTGAGGTCCTTGAGCTTCCTTGCCCCAACAATTGGGTGTGACGGGTCCAATTTGACTGCAATTAAAACACTTCTTCTCCAACTTTCCTGATTTCTTCCTGCATCTCCAGCTCTTTTGAGATGACATATTGAGCACGGAGTCATCTGTGTGACCGTGGTCAATTTGATGATGGTCAGCCTCTTCAAATAGGATAGATTATTTTATTGGAGGTAACGGAGTGACCAGTGGCTTGTATAGCAGTAGTTTTCATACATATAAGTGTGTGAAATGAGTTGGGGATGGAGTTGAGAATTATGGCAGTGAAATCTTGGTTGTCAATGGGTGCTCCCATGCCAGCGAGTTCTTCACAAAGCATCATCATGGGAGTCAGGTGCAACTTCACATCGTCCTTGTCGCCACATTTCATATTCTACAGGCGGTGTGTGTATTGACTTGGACCATGTCGCTTTTCGCATCGCAAATTGCTTTCCAGACTTTCACAATAGAGCTCTTTCCCTGTACCTGTATCATAATACTATTTGGACTGTAGCATATAACTGCTGTATGGCAAGGGCTTCCTTCTGTGTGTGAGCCTTGAGCTGCACAAGATTGCTCTCGATGTTGGTCTCTGAAGCTTCTGTCATGCTATTGCAAAGGAATGTTTTTGTTCCGTCTGCAGACACTGGAAGTGGTTCAGGAGCTTTGATTGTGCCACTTAGATAGTGACTCAAGCTGCATGTGGTTAGAGACATCACAGTCTTGGTTTTGAACTTGACCCAGTTTGTGTCCAACAGCTTCGGGACAGCATAGATGCCTGATGTTGGGATGGCAGCAGAAGTTATTGGGGCCCTCATAACCTGTTGAGTAAGACAAGCTAAACAAGTGATAACAAGAACTGTATAAGTACCTAAACAAGTGATACGATGACCTACAATAAGTCAGTACAGAGTGTGGTGTAAATAATGAGTATATATGTAGCTCACCTCAGTTTTGTGTTTGGAAAATGAGAACTGAGGTGCAATGTGCTGTGAACAAGGGATATATATGATATGGTTAAGTGCGTGAGTAATAAGGAATGTGTATTAGTATGTGTTAGGTAGAGAAAAGAGAGTGTAATGTAGGATTGTTTGATCTTACGTCTATCCGCACAGTATTATTCAACAATAGTGTCTTCAACAATTGGGCTGATTATGTATACCTTAATTCCTTGTTGAAGAGTAGTTGTTCTCATGTCTATAACATCCAGTGTTCATCTGGCAACATAGTGCTAGGCACTATATATCACTGTAAACCCCACTAACATTTAATAAAGCTTATCAAAGTAAATCTTGATCAATATTCATATACTAGTAGTAATCTTTATTGTATACACTTGCAGGCAATGAATGGCTATTTTGAGGCAGTTGCAACACTCAAAATGGTGGGCAAACACTGGCCAGGTACTGCAAAAAAATGCAGGAAATAAGCTATAATATGGGCCCTTTGGGTGAGTTTTGACCCCAGACACCTCTACAGTGGTTGGGAAATAACACTAAACAATGGCCCAAATCTTTGTCCCACTGAAGCCAAAAAATTTCGGCCCAACAACTTTCCCAGACTTGGCCTATATGGTGCTGGGAAATGTCCAGATTTATGGGAATACCCAGCAATTCCGGCCCTTGTAGGTGGGTACAGATGTAGAGTTACAACATACCTAAGAGGCCCAGATTAGGGGGTGACTGAAAACCACCATCCAGATGACTTGTAAAAAACAAAAGTGAGGTGGGTGAGGCAATCCTCACAACCTCTGCTCACATTGTTTGGGCATTCTACTGAAGGTGACCTCAACTCCATGGTACAGGATATTGGCCACTTATCTTGCCAACTGGTGGAGTTAGTGAAATGAGATCAGCCAAGACTAGATAGTAATAAACATACTGTTACTTACTTGAGTGTTATTCATTGGAGGAGATGATGCTGCAGCTTTGCCATGGACACTGCAGACACATGTGACAAAGCTACAGCAAAGGCGGTAGATGACAAAGAGTGATCAAGGAGTGGGAAGGTTGTTATCAACTTCAACTATTTGTATTTATTTGAACACATTGATGTGTCAATGTGTACTGCCATGTTCATTTGCAGAAGTCAACCATGTGAATTTGGACTTAGGGTTGAAAAGTTTGATTGTTCTCTTTGCTTCACCCAAGATGAAGTATGCAGACACACAGGTACGTGTTGGCCAATGTCCCCAACAGTTCTAACTCATTATTTGCGGACAACCAACCAGTTTTGCAGGCAAGTCAATGACAAGAGGAAGCCAGCCCTGTACTGATTTATTTTGTCTATTTACAGTGACAAGATGCCAAGGACAAGGATGACCACGTTAAAGGTCTCTGGGAGGTGACAGCGGTGCTGCAGCACTTGTGGCCATGCACCCCAAGTGGAGTTGGATGTTTTCATGGACACAATGCCTGAAGAGGGGCTTGGCAATGACATGGACAACATCTTGCCAACTACACCTCCAACACCCACTCTTCCCTCATTGACATCTGACCAAACCACAACCTCCACCACCCCTGCTATTATACAGACTCAGCTGACACCTCTTTGGAGACATAATAGAGTAAGTGAGTTTTCACTTTCAGCATTCTTCATTGATGCTGAATTGTTGCCATTGTGTTGTGTGCAACAGCTGCATTATTGTGGATCTGGAATATACACAGACGGCAACTAACCCCAATGTTTCTTTCACTTGTTCTAGATGCTACAAGCTCGGCAACATCAAGATCAACAGGTTTTCCGGGGAACCAAGGAGGGCATATGCCTCCTACATAGTGAGTAGTACCCTCACTCTTTATCTGCTTACTACCACCATTAACCAGGATGCAGGTGGTTGCACAGTCAATGCACTCCCCACACTCCCTGCAGTCACCTCTCACTACAAGTCAGGGTCACTCCAAGGGGCAAGGTCACAAACTAGATTCCCACCAACATTGCATGGGTCACACCAACTAACAAGCATAAGCACAGTTGGTTTGTTCATGTCATCTTTAGGAAGGTTGTTTCCATTTAGTGAATTGTATCTCTACTCTTGCTTCATCTTCATGTAATGTCTCCTTTCTCATGAGTAAATACTTTTCACTGAGGTAGAAATCTGGTGTGACATTGTGAGTTGTGAGATACCATTGGAGTACATGCATTGGGCCTGTGAGTTTCTTCAAATAAACAGTTGCTGACCAGTCTGAAAGGACAGGAATTCCTGCTAACGGCCTTCTATTGACACAAGCACATCAAGTAGTTAAGATCAACCTTTGTTAGCCACCAATTTGTTGTCACATGACGTTCATATTTGCTGTTTGGTTGGTGCATTTGACATATCTTGGCCTACACCTACACTAACATCCCTGCGTGATTGCCTCCTAGACCCCTGCTTATAACCATATTAAATAGGGAATCACCAATACCTGTCATGCTATCTGACTAACCAAGATACCATGGAAGAAGAAACAGAGTTTTTGAAAAGGTGGCAGGAGGAGGGGAAAAGGAAGAATAAAACTTAGCCAGAGGTTGGTGATGAAAGTCTGAGGGAAAAGGCAGGGAAAAGGACAAGGGGAAGGACAAGGGGAAGGACAAGGGGAGAGACAGAGGGAAGGGTAAGGGTAAGGGGAAACAGAAGGACAAATCAGAGGCAGATACTATGGATAATGAGATGTTGGACAATGAATGCCCTCAGGCCACAGGAAAATATGCCAAGAACTTCACCATATTTGACATTGCACAGATCCTCTTTAAGAAGGAAATTGAGGACTATGATAAGGCAAAAGGTTGGAATATCTCTGATCAAACATCAATAGGTCTAAGAACTGCCCATGCCAGCAAGTGGATGGTGACTGTATTCAGGATGGATCGGAAGAGATGAAGAAGCAGGTGTAGAAAGCAGTTAAGTGGAACAAGCAAGGAGCCCCTGAGTCATGAAAGAGAGTGTAAGTATTCTACTTTTTGCCTTGGCTCTCTTGAACTAATAATGTTGAAGTAACTGGTGGAGGAACATGAGGAAGAAAGTTTCCCAGTTCCTGACTAAGCTCAATTGGACTATGGGCATCCACACCATGATTTACCTCTCACACAAATACTCTTTGGGTGACAACATTGAGGTCAGAGTGTAAGTATATATTTCTTACCTCCCTGTGAGGTTATCTTATTTTTTTCCCACCAAGGATGAAATCAGAGTCAAAGAGAGGACAAGCAAAGTTTACCAAACACAATTGTGGCTTGTGACGTTGTAGTACAAAATTTGAGGATGCCTTGCTTGAATACATACACAGCAAATATAGTGAGTCTTGTAACATGCTTTGTTGCATATTTGTTGAATAATTTCCACTGGATTCTGACATTGAAACTGAGGAAACTCACACTGGTGAGAAGGGTGAGACCATCACCATCAAAGAACAGTATCGACTTCATCCTCCCTAATCATTCAATCCTCAAGTTGCCAGGTCAAAAGGACACAATACAATTCAGTAGACATATAGTAAGTACATGTCATATCCCATGCTGCCAAGTCCAACTCTGGATCAACTCCAACCTCAGTACTGACCTCCACCCCTCACGCCCCTACTCCAGGCTACCCTGCCCAACTCTGGGACTTTGGTCCTAATCAGTTCCAACCCTTTTGTACTCTCCATTCCATTCTGACTAATCTCCATTCCTGTACCTACTTACCATATGACTCCTCCATTTCATGATATCATCTCCATTCCATCCTGACACTGCTTTCGAAACTTTCCTATTGTTCTATTGTCTTTCATATCTCCACTCTCTCCACCTCCACATGCTCTGCAGCCTCCACAGTACTTACTCCATATATAGTTAACTCCCATCTTCTATATATAAGACCCTAGTGCAACTCCTGTAAACCTCAGTTCATATATCAATTCAAGTTACTCCTCTACTCTTGCCCAATCCTTTTGGACACTAGTCGTCTACTGACCCTCTGACCCTCCACTAAATTTTTGGACTAAACTTGTGCAAGGGCGCAGCACATATGCTAAAGCCACAGTCCATTCCGTCTCCACTAAACTTTGGACTTCTTGTCCTTGTCCCGGACTTCTTGCCTCCGTCCCGGAGTTGCCCTATAGCCCGGAGGAGATCCGGACTTAACAGTACATTACATTGGTACAAAGGAAGTGCTAAGTTCAATTTTTGTAAGTCAAATACACTGATAATACCCAGGCACACATTCCCTAGGCTCTTATGGCCCAGACACTTTTTGACTACATTAACTTGGCCTGTATGCTGGACAACATTGATGTCTTGAACCCATCAAAGTTGAAGAAGAAGGATATTGATGTTCTTTGGAGCTTTTGGTCGCACCGCCAGCAAAAAGGGGAGTCATTGGTGATCTTTATCAAGGGCAAAGATAGTGACAATTGGGAGGCAAAGCCAGCCAAAAAGGTAGCTTGGAATAAGGCCAGGAAGGCCAAGTACCAGGAGGTGTCATCTAGCAGTAGTGACTCTGACTCTGAGACAGACAAGGATGGCAGCAAGAAAAAGGCCAACAAATACTCCCCTGAGGATCACCTCAGCCTAGCTGCTAACTGTGTCAACAGATCAATGCAGTTTAAGTTTCTGCACTCACTCAGCACTGCCAGCCTTATCAAGCATTTCAGTCAACCCCTTTTGACCACCTCTTAGGTATAATAAATATGTGTTATGTATATACACCTAACTGGTACCCTGGAGCTGGTTTAACTGGTCAATGATTTAACCCTATTTCCTACTGCATTGCCCCAGGGTTAACCACAGTTAGCATATATTTTATTGGGGGAATTTTCACTTTCTAGGTTAAACCCATATCTGGTGGGGTGTCAGGGGTCCTCCTTTATAAAACCACATAAATTGTACCAGCATTTTCTAGTGTGTGCTGGTAGTAGAACCCATAATATAAGCGGGTCATATGAAAAATATGACAAATGCAAAACATTGATGGAACTACTATTCACACAACCAATGCCTGATTACCCGTACTAGTAACCTGTGTAACATAATTGGCAATCTATTCCTGTGCTTACATGTGTTAACCCAAATCTATCTCTTAATGTAGGTTACTGGGTTAATCCAGGAACCTGTTGGCATGCTTATGGGTTAACTCAGAGACCCCCAAATATGCTACTGGGTTAACCCAGCAAGCTATTGATGTACTTATGGGTTAACCCAGTGACATATATTTGGGTCTTTGGGTTAACCCAGAAACCTATTGAAATGCTCATGGGTTAATCCAAAGACCCTAACATATGTCACTGGGTTAACCCAGGAACTCATTGAAATGCTTGGCCCTTTAATTTATGTCAAACCATAGGTACAATACCCCTAAATAACATTCATTTATGACATAGGTACCAGTCAGGCACAATGTCACAGAGTCTAGGCTCCGCTACTCTCAATGAATTCCCATATTTGGTGATTTACAATGTTACCTTTCTCTCCCCTCTCTGGGCATTTTTGCTTCACCACCCTACAACACATTGTAGGTTCAATTTATGTAGTATATTGGTGCAATAGACTATAATGGAACATATTTGGCCGCTTTATGTGTTTTATTTGGCTAAAATGAGCTTGCTATAATTAAATCTAGGGGGAAACAAGCCAAAAACATAACCGCATTTTTGAGATTTTGGTCAGAGGGTTCTTTGGATGAGTGGGAATATGTTTTGTATCATGTATCTACATTCTGAGATACTTCTAAATCCACAATTTTGAATATTCATACATAGTTTTCTGCCAATGTAATGATGTTCTAGCTGTCCCAGTCTCCTTATATATGTATCCAAATCATATCAAAATAAATACCAGAGCACCAGCACCAAAATCCAAGGAGTTATGCCTGATCCTCCACCTACCCCCCTATGCTCACTAGTGAGCCTTCCAGCCATTATATGCTCAGGGTGGGATATATTACATCAGGATAACCACTATATGTACCATACCAATGCCCCAGAGTTTCATCCTAGATGGGATATGTGTTAGAATGTCTGAAAACCTGCAATGCTTGATTATATTCTAAGAATTTTCGCTTTTTGCTTGCTTCACTCTATGGATGCTTGCCTAATAATTAAGGTACATTATTTTTGATCACAATACACCACCCAGAAGACATGTTGGCTCACAGAAATATGTAGGAAGGTGGGTAAGGAATGATAAGGTTATAAAGGGGCTACATGTCAAACCAGCAAAAGTTGTGATTTGGATCCATGAAAGCTCAAATATGCTGTTAAAAATGCTGGGAGCATATCATATCATATACTAGTAGCCTATTCTAATTAGTGTCCTGAAGGTATCCAGGTTGTGGAAGTGTGATGAAGAAGAAGAAACTCAATCCATGACCTCTACACATATCTGTGTTCAACTCATGCTGAAGTTGAAGGTGAAACAATGACAACATGTGGCTAATGATCATTATAACTTTTCTAAATATACACTAGGCTACACATAGCAACATAATATTCTAACTGTAAGGTTGTGACGTTATGGCTTCCATTCTGGGTTACAACAAAATGTATGTGGTAGAGAGGGGTAGGATATGATAGATCTGTAAAGTAGAGTCTATATACAGATATAAATACAAGTCCAGTGACTAGGTTTGTAACTGGTAGATGAGTGCACAATCCTAGTCCTATGGCAGTAGAATAGAGAGAAGTAGGTTATGACTAGTAGGTTATGACTGGTCTGTAAAGTAGAGTATATATATCTGTCTTTTAGTACCTTTTGCTTGACAGGCATGAGAGTGGAAGGGTCCACATATGTAAGGTGGCATTGCACTGCAGGCCTAATTGCTAATGTACAGCTTTTTCCAACAAAATTTGCAATGAAGGACCCCTGATACCCATTCTATTCCAGGGACATGCATTATTAACACAGGGATAGTATAGGTGTGCTGGGGATAGCAGCCAACTGTGGGGCTATCCCATGGCACAGCAGGGGAAAATCCCCTCAAATGCAGGGAAATCCCCTCTAAAACATGCCCATTAGGTGATTTAACTATCAGAATATAATACACCTAATAGGTCTCAACAAGGGTTGACTGAAGTGCTAGACTGTGACATCATACCTCAAGGGATGGTTTGACATTCAAATGGGTAAGATAGAGGGAGAGTGGAACTCTTCACTAGGTTCTCTGTTAGGAAACCTAACACTGAGTTCTTTTGCTGGATGCTTGGGTAAGTGATTGCCACTGGCACTACTAATTTACAACAGTCTTTATCAAACATCTACTCTGACTTCCTTAAACAACACACATTTGTGCAAAATCATGTCATGCCAGTACACCTTGACCTCACCATCATGTGTTCTGGCTGTTTGAAAAGGCTTTCAACACTGTTTTCTCTCTATCCTCAAATGATTTCACTTACAAAGAGCAGCTGGAGCAGTTGAATTGTTTTTATAAGTCATTTGATTTACCTTTGATCTCAATGCACTGCAAGCTTCAAAATATTGTAGAGCACAGGCCTGACATCAACCTTGTATTCATTATCTCTATCAAAGCTCCACTGTGGAAATCACTTAAGGAGGGTTCATTCATTCACTGATATTACCTGTCTGCAGTGGTCTGAAGGCTGACATCACCATGAGGTTTGGGCATGTTGTCATTCTGGAGAGCATCGTTGTCAGAAGACATATCCATCTTATATTTGTCTTGCACACTTGCAAGTCTCACTTACTCTCTTTAGTCTTTTGAGATGCAATCACACAAATGTGAATTTTTACTTAGTGCATTAATTTGAATTGGTACTAATAGCTAGCTAACATTTTGACTTTATTAGGCATGACAATAGCATAGCCACCACCCAATGGTGAACTGTCTGAAGTAAGCCTGCTGCCCCTAAGTTGTGGATTTACATGATAACTTCATTTTGAGCAACCTGACTCTACAGGCTTATGCTTAGTGTGGAGTCCAAGCCAAATGTTTGACTCATTTTTGGCACTGCAAGATGAGCACTACAACAGTGATACAGCAGCAAATGTTGTTGAATCTATTGCATTGACCCCAGCTACCTCACTACCAGTTGAGGAGGCTGTGTCTCCTGGTGGCGAGTTTGAAACTATTTCTCTTAGGTTTCTGACCATTCTACTGATGTTTTCCAGATACTGTTGATGTTTGCCCTGACTTTACCTATTGTCTTGTGGTGGCAAACATGGTCTCAAATAAGGTCCTCAGTCATGTGTGACAGTCTTCCACACAGCCTGTAGTTGCTATGGATCATAAGAGCTAAGCTACTGACATTACTGGTAGGTTTTTCTCACACTTCTGTCAATGGGACGTAGACATATAAATTCATATATTCTGTAGTGAATACCCTAAAAGACAACATACAGTCACAAATCCATGAAATCAAACAAGGGTCATACTTATTGAACAAGAAGTTGTAACAAACCAGAAGTTTGGTAAAGCAGACTAGCCACTTATCGGGTCAACTCAGGGAGTGTTATGGAGCTAGGACTGGAGTCCACTGTGAGTAACTAGAGAATAGCTACAGTGAACTCTGAGAGATAAGTACACTCTATAGTAAACAAATGTAAACAGGTCAGCCATAGAGCAGACACTTGG
Source organism: Hydnomerulius pinastri MD-312 (assembly GCA_000827185.1). NCBI lineage: Eukaryota > Fungi > Basidiomycota > Agaricomycetes > Boletales > Leucogyrophana > Leucogyrophana pinastri. The sequence goes on from KN839839.1 coordinate 324,546, forward strand.
AAACAAGCTAGAATGATGAAGCAAAGTGGTAGTAGGGGTAGTTGGACCCCAGAAATCAAATGGGAGTGGTTAGAAAGTCATTGGAGTGCTATAGAGCATGATATAAGAGAAATGAATAGTGAAAGGAGTAAAATCACCCAAAGTAACAGTTATTCAGTGCAGTGAGTGATGTTTTCTATGATTTTGATACCTGCTCAAGAAGTCAAAAAGAGATGGGAGGGAGGATGTGGTGGAACAATATTGATCTGCCTCCAAAAGGCAGCAGCTGTGTCTGCAGGGTTGTTAGAGGGGGACACAATGGACAGCCTGCTTGTGACTTGAAGAGTTGACATAGAGGATTGCCCAATAAATTTGGCCAATGGCTCTTGAGGGAGTGCTGGCTCACAATGTACTATAATGTTAATGATGGATTGGATGCCACAGTGGCACTTTCTGAAGCAAAGCCATTAAGGGAGTAGTAGGACCTGAATGGCCAGTAACACAAGCCAATGTGTAGTTTCCTTGTATGCTACAAAAGTCATCTACACGTCTATTGTCAAGGCCTCTCCAAACTTTGTGGGGGGTCAGTCTATTCCAACCCTTGTAACTCATAAGTGCTTCTATTGCCTTCTATATATTAAGACACTCCTCACACAAGCCTTTCTTCATCACTTGACCCCAACCCACCAGCACACACAAAGATAGCCACTAATTAAGTATTTCTATTGATTTGTGCTTACCTATTCCATTGTAGTATACAATGGATGCCCAAGGGATGCAACCTATGGTACAATTTGCCATTTTCCAAGAGCTAGTAAGTGATTTTGGCCTTATAGCTAAAGTATTGAATTACTGACTAGCTATCTAAGGTTCAGGGGGGATGGATTCCCCACCTGACAAATGGACCTGCCCAACCTGAGGGCCCCCAAGGGGAGGCAAGTGGTCCAAATCATCACTTATGTATATTTTACCAATATAAATCAACATTAGATTGACTTTGAGGCTGCCCAGGCCTGAATTCACATCAACCTTACCCTTGCACGGTGGCAGGTGTTGGAGGCAGAGGTGGAGAGAGAGGCTGTGGAACTCTGCTATCAGATGGAGCTCTACGCACTCCAGGCCCTGGGTGTGGCAAGGGTGAAGGTATGGGCGGTGGAGGCCCAATGACAATTTGAGGCTATAGTGGTAGGGGCAGGATTGGGGGGACTTATTGTAGAATAGAAAACATTATTCCAATGCTATTTTACAAATCACAGCTGATGTCTCTGTTACAAGATATCTGTAAATTTTAATGCAATATTCTCCTGACTGCAACTCTGAACTCATATGTATGCACCTCCTTAATCCAACTGCAACCTGTGGAGGCATTTTACACCAGTGCCGGTGCAACTTGAGGTGGCAACCTTCTCTGCCAATTCACCTTACTTCTAGTAAACATATACTTTTACTTCCAATAACTCAGTTGCAACCCATACGGGTGTTTGATGCCAGTGTTGGCATCTTATCATCTGCTTCACCTTGCTCTGTGCATTCCTTTTGTAGTTGAAAGCTTAGAGGCACACACCTCACTTTATTGAGAACTGCTGGGGCTACTGCATGGTGCCTTAGCTGTGCTGGGTGTTGTGTAGTAGTATATAACCCAGCTTCCTTGAAGGGCCTTGCAGCCACTTCTTTAACTCTCCAGCTTGATTACTATGCTCCAAGGCTTTTTGCATGAACTCTTATGTACTTACTGGCAACCTTCAAACTCTCTGCTTGCTATTACCCAAGTGTGCTTCCTCAAAGCATGCCCTCAAGGAAATCTTTACAAGGATGGATCTTTTGTTACATTGCTGGCTGATGCCACACACCCCTTTGCACACAGCCAGTTTAGGATTAGACATCAACTGTGTTAAGGGTGAAAACCATCACCCTCATCAGTGTCAAAGGATGGGTGAGCTGAAGCAGGTTGTTCTAGATAAGCAGCACTGACCATGGCTTCAACTATCCATTCTGAGTGTGGAGTGGCTAAGTGTTAAACCATTGAATTAAGAAGTCAGATGAAATGTTGTAAGATCAACACAGTTCTGCAAATTAGATCTGGAGGGGCCACATTGTAACCTGCAAAAGACCAGTGGTGATCTGGCAGGTGGAAAGTGCTATTACTCTATCTACCACACTGGTTGCTTGTCAGAATCACTGCAATGCCATTCAATGTGCATGCCAACCAACTGATAAAGAGATATATCTGTGCACTCTGAAGAAAGAGGCCATTGCCCCCCTATTTTGTTTGTGATGTTAGTGATGTCTCATGGGAAATGCAGGTACTTGAATTGTCACTGTCAACATCTGGTCTTCCTAACTCCCAAAAGGCACAGCTTTCTAACAAGGCGACTTTACTGGGTGTCATATTGTCCTCCAACAAAATGAACATAACCAATCTGTCTGGTGGCAAAGTTGCACATCCACTGCTCATCTCCCTTGCTAACATCTGCTCAGATGTTCGGAACAAAGCTTCTTCAAACACATTCCTCCTTGTAGGTCTTATTCCTGTAGCGAAGTTCATACACACCAATAAGGAGATGAAGCCTTCTCACAGATCGCTTATACCACCACTGTGTAGAACTCATCGTTGAACCTCTCATAACCACCACTCACATCAGCATCATGATGTCAGATCCTCTTGGTGATCACTGGTACTGTTTCATGCTTTTAGCTTCCTGCATTGTCGATACTCCTGAGGTGTGCTTGATAGCATGCGTTTGAGGAAAGACTTCGCCATTCACCCTTGCAGACTATACTCAATTCAGTGACTCATTCCGCCACTCTTCCAGGACTAAAGCATTCACCCTACAACAGATTAATTCTATAGAAGTGGATCCCGAAAATATAGTTGCCTATTTCAAGGCTTGCAAGAATGACCACCTCAACGGTGTTCATCGGTCATTCTGGAGAGACTGGCTACTTTCTGATCCTGCTGATTTCCTCACACCAGAACCTCTCCACCACTGGCATTGATCTTTCTATGATCACAACATTTGTTGGTGCATCCATGTGTTGGGTGTGGAAGAAATCAACTTCTGCTTCTCCATCATGCAACCTACCACGGGCTATCAACATTTCAGTACCAGCATCACCACACTCAAGCAAGTGACTGGAAGGACTCAGCATGACCTTCAGCATTATATTATTGCTGTGATTGCAGGGGCAGTGCTGTCTGGCATTGTGCACACAATCTGTGCCCTCCTTGATTTCCGCTACCTCTCGCAAGCTCCCTCCATCAATGAGAATGAACGCCTTGAGGTATCTGTGGCGCTTTCAGAGTTTCACGAACACAAAGACAACATTATTGCTGCAGGTGTTCATTGAGGGGATGGCAGAAATGTTCTTGAACATTGGGAAATTCCCAAGCTCAAATTAATGCACAGTGTCACACCAAGCATCCCAAGAGTCAGTTCACTCATACAGTGGTCTGCAGACACAACAGAACGTGCCCACATCAACCTTGTCAAGGAACCGTCAACCTCGACTAATAACAAGGAATTTGAAGCTCAGATGTGCCAGTATCTTGATTGCCAGGAGAAGTGTCACAGCTTCTCACTCACAACATCCATTCAAAAAGAAGAGCTGGGGTGTGTAGCCAATCAATCACTTGGTACAGATGCACCAGATGTCGATGAAATTGACACAGAGGATGACTTGGACATTTCAGAGCAATGCTGTGGAAGTCTCCATCCCGTCATTGATTACTTCAAACAGTCCAGTCAACCTCCTTTGCAAAGTAGTCTATTCTCTGTCCAAACATTTATCGCGGGTCCAACAGCTTTTCATCTCAACTATGATCCTGCTGTTGGGAGTGTAAGCATCAATGATGTAGCTGAACAGTATTGTCTCCCAGACCTCCGTGCAGCCCTTGTGAACTACCTGTTGCAACCTCAAAAAGATGGTCCCCTCCCAATGCTAGGAAGGCAACAGTATTGGGCTGATGATCAGCTGCCATTTGAGCCCTTACAGCTCTGGCACAAAATCTGCATTCAGCAGAAATCATTCCACAATGGTACAACTCCCCTCCCTGCTCAAACACTCAATGCCCATCCTACAAAATGTGGCTGGCCCAAAGGTTGTTATGATGCCACCATTGTTCACTTAACTCATCCCTCTCTCTTTCAAAGCACTCTCAGAGAAGATGAAAAGGACACTTTTGAGCTGTTATTGACTAGGATTGAGGTTAGATCATACTTATCAGGATTGAGTTTGAGGAGCTGAACATGGGATCTCTTCCATTTCTATGAGGTTCATTCACTTCCCCCATCACTTGTAGCCGTCTGTGCTTTTATAACCTTATACCAAACTTCAACAAGATGCAGCATTGAAACTCAGCAAGAGTGTCAGTGCCATCACCCGGACCATTCTCCAGGTCTGCTGTATCAAAAGGACAGTTAATTCCAGGTCATCATGCACAATCATGATTCTGAGGGGACACCTTCAATGTCTCCCTCCTCTCTGTCAATGATGAACTCAAGACAGGTACACTACAAGCACAAATTGAAATGTTCCTATTTATTGATGTGTTGCCCTCAAGACTCAATGGTGCTCTTGCAGAGACAGGTTCCATATGCTGCCCAGCACCCGCTAATCTTACTCCCCACTGGCTCCCAAGATGGGACACCAGTTGTGACATGCACCAATCACTTCACCACAAGGTCGATTTTTATGAGCATCTGGGCACTTCACAAATCATAACAGTCATGTGTGTCCTGGCAAGGCCCAGGGTTGAACATTGAGTGTTAGGACAGCTGGTAACACACTGTGTTGCACATAGTATAACTTCGTCTGTGACGGTATCTCATGCACAGTTACGCAACTCAAAATGCCGCTTGTGTGGCCGCCTATTGTTTGAATGACAAAAAGTGGTGAATGTGTAATAACAGTAATTTAGGGGCTCTTATGTAAGCAGGAGATGAAGGGAACAAGGATGTGGACAAGGACAAGCATGGAGATCAGAATGAATGTGAAGATGAAGATGAGGATGAGGGTGAGGAAAAGGATGTTCCCTGACACAGTCATGGCTCACAGAAGGAGAGTCATAGGGAAGATGCAGACAAGGAGGAGACTCTTCATCACTCCCACCAGATGAGGATGAAGAGGATGCCCCCCAATGCCATCACTGCAAGAATTGAATGCCTAAGCCTATCTCAACAAGCTTCAGTGCTCATGTTGCAGGGATGGTTGCTTGGGCAAAGACCATTGGACCTCTGAATCATCAGATAGCGATGATGGTGCTTACACTAGCCCATCCAGACCACCATCTGCATCTATGAACAAAGCTACAACTAAGTTGAACTTCTGGCCGCCTCTTTGGACTGAGCTGATCAACAATGTAAAACTTGAGTGGCAGGTGTACCTCTCTGTTACTAATGCCTTCCCAGACCATAATTTTGCCTCGAGGGAAATTCTTCCAGACATCCTTAACCAATCCCTTGCAACTTACAAGAAAGAAAAATGAAAGCTTGAGGCTGGCTACTATCCATGCTACAAGCATGAACTTCTCATTCTGGTATTCAATTTGCGCATTTTGACATTGTTAACTCTTAATTTTAGCTTTTTAAGGACTCATCCATGTTTCACTCTGAAATAAAGAAGCTCTGCATAAAACTAGTCCCAGAGCTGTACAGTTTGCATCCCTTTGCATCCCTCGGAGAAAGACGCTATCAAATGGGTTCAGCAGAAGGCCAATATCAAGCGGGCCAAATTCTCTGTGGCCCATCTGATGATGAGGCGAGTTTTTTGTTTATGCCCATAATTTTGTTTTGACTTCAGCTACAGGGTATTGGGCTAAATTTTGCCCACAAAGGGCTGTTTCAACTTTGTGCTGATGTCTATTATGGGAAAAGTCATAAGCTTTTGGGGAATGTTATGCAAGGGATCCGAGTTCAGGAGGGTCTGTTCTGCAATGAGTTCTTGAGACTGCGAGTTGCTGGGTGACGAGCTCTTGTAGCTTCTAGTCACCTGCCTTAGTTCTCTAGGGAGTCTTCCCAGGAGGTTCTCTAAGGTTCTGAGGGTCCAGGAAAGAGTCAAATAGAAGGTATGATTGCGTAGCTCAAATTAGGGTTTCCTAGACTTAAGCTGTGAGACCAAATACATTGTACAAGTAACATGTGGTCCATGCATGTACTAGGGTTAAGGGGAAAGTGTCCCTGCCTCTAATGCATGTAGATGTAGATAAGGGAACATGAGGAGAAAGCATGTGTTGAACATGCGGAAAGGGTGTGTGAGGCATGAGATGGGGTTAACTGAAGGGGGAAGAAGAAGAAGATAACAAAGGGCATGAGGCAAAGGTGAGGTGGAAGTAAGTAGGGGTAGCAATGAGGACATTTATTGTAACAGGGAAGACTGCTGAATTCAAAGAAACAATCCCCCATGGAGCCATCATGCTCGTTGGCACCATGGCAAGTTGTTATGCTTTCAAGATCTCCAATAATTCAGTCTGATGCAATACTGTAGATTAAGGTTATACTTTGGTGGCTCTCCCTCCATGGCAATCTTCGTGATGCCCCAGATTTACACCTTTCTGTGCATGGCGCAGAATATGACCGCTATTGGGGAACAATGGAAGATGTACTTGGCAATTCCAGTGGACGTTGGCTGCTTCAGTGTCAGCTTCGTAGTTGGGTAAAAGTCATGAGCTGTGTAGTATATTCTTCAACCTTCCCCATGCTAAATATGACCAATAGGTACAGGATCGATGAAGCACCCAGGAGTGCAGCTGTTGGTGACAATGACGAGTATGCTGCTGCCCCCATGGGCTAATTTTTTGTTTGACAACTGCATTCACTGTCTGTATCTCGTACTCATAATCATTTTAGACCTATACTTGAGGCTCCCCCAACAATTCATCAGACACCTGTCGACACTATTAATTAGATATTGCATATATCCCCTCATCCCCCCTCTTCCCTGGACACATTACAGACCTCCGGTGCTAATTTGAAACATGTTAGAAGTGAATTGCAGATGTTCACCTGGGACTCACAAAATGCGTGTGAAATGAAACAAGCAAATGGCTTCATCCACTTGTCCTGATTAGGAAGATGATTCACAAACATCTTTCCATCTAGCGTTTGACCGACATGTGTACTGGTCATAATGGTAAGTAAGGTATAGTTGCATCAATATGAATAACAACTCACACCCATGTTGACAACTGGCCACCCAAACAAGGTTCTTGCCTGCCCATCAGAAATATTTTTCAATGAAGCCTGATAACAATTTTTGTATTGTCCATATCTCACTCAAATTTGAGTATATTGCTTATGTGGGACCACCAATGGCCCCGCCTTATCTAGGGCTACAACTTTTGTTAGGATCACAAGTCAAATAACACCATCCTAATGAAATTGCCTTTTTGGAAAATTTACCAAATCCTAAAAATTCCGACTTTTGAATACTTCTGTATTATCCATTGAAAACAATTTGAAATACATTACATAATCACTCCAAAAGCTGAATCACCATTCAATATTATTGTGGCTGTGCTCAGCATCAAAAATAGACCCTAATGATACCTATATGTCCCTATTACCAGTTCAGCTCAAAATTTGGACCCTGACCCTGCCCATATCATCCTATTACCATGTTTGGATGCTTATATAAGTCATCCATTCAATGCTTAACACAGCCACATATTCCCAATATGGCAGATGCACCCTCTTTGATGCTTCTAGTCACATGATCCCCCCATCAAAGTTCAATAACCCCTAGCCTTTGAAGGGCTGATGAATTCAAAGACCCTCAAGGCTTTTGCATATACTGTAGGTATCTAGGCTCAGGCCTTTATATCCTTCAAAGAAGGGGGCACCACTAGTGCCAGCACACCAATTTGGGACTGCCTCTTCGGCAATGGCTTTTAGGATGCATATCCAAATATTTGTGTCACTAACATCACTGTGAAGAATGCCTTGGCACTCACATGCATATTGATGTGCTACAAATAAAACTGTCAGCTCCACATGTTTGTTGATGGATGTTGCAACCATACCTAAGATGGTGCCAATGATGGCATTGAGAAATTCCCATATACATGAAAACCAGGTGATTCCAACCACACATGTCTCAAATGCAGTATGCACATGTTTACAGACTTGCTGCAAAGCGCCCAGCAAGATGAGCTCCTTCTCAATTTCAGATGTAGGTACTTCCTCCTCACTAGTTGAAACCGGGATCCTGTGCAGGTTTGTAACACCGTCCCAATAATGTGGTATTGGCTGGGGCGGTGCAGGTTTGGGTGATGCTGAATGCAACACTAGGGAGCATCTGAACGCTTCTTGATGCAGCTTGTCCAGGTCCAGTGGGTCATTGGCATCTGTGCTGTGGCTTTTAGATGGGTCTGTCTGCTGGAAACCCATGCACATTACATCCTGGAGCAATCAGTGGATCCCACCATCCATGGGCAAGTCTACCACATGTCAAGAGTCTTTAATGATGAAAGAACATCCCCCATCTTCCATGAAGAGGATGCACATGCCTCACCCAAGTACACTGTGTGCATGGAAGAGGACCTTGGTAATCATATACCATTTGCTCTCATACCATAAGTTGATTTCTTTGGTATTCCGAGTGATAAAAAAGTTGGGGTTATATCCAAGCCAAGTGGGTTTACAGTAAGTAGGTGCACTAGTGCTGGCTACAATTTTTGAAATAGGTACCATTAGGGTTTGTTTTCAGTGGTGAGTACAGCCACAACCATATTGAATGGTGGTTCCGCTTTGGGATGATTATGTAATACCTTCCAAAAGTGGAAATAATACTATTCCAAACTATTTTTGATGGACAGTGCAGGGGAATCTAAAAGTCAGATCTATTAGGATTTGGTAAATGTTCCCAAAAAGGAAATTTTAGTAGGATGGCTGTATTTGGCTTTGTGGCTTTAACAAAAGTTATAGCGCTTGATAAGGCGGGGCCATTGGTGGTCTTACATAAGTAATATATTCGAAATTGAATGAGATATGGGCAACACAAAATTCATTATTAGGCTTGTTTGAAAAATTATTTTTTCCTGATGCCATAACAAAAGTTATAGCTACACCTGAGACGGGTGTGTGAGTAGTCACACTTTGTCATTTGACCTTGATGTCAGCTCAATATAGCCGAAACATACAATATTATTCTATTAATAATAACATATACTTTATTGTGCTGTGGTAGCTGGGTATGGAGCCAAGATGTTATTTGGGTTTTATCATGTGTTGCACTACCAATTGAAGACTGCTTTATAACCCTTGAATATCTTGGCATTTGGAATTTGACAGATGTAATAATGTATGACTAGCTACAGGCTACTGTCCCACCATCTAAACCTAAGCTCAAGCTCGAGATATAAGACCCAAGTTCAAATCCGCCATAGCCCCAGACCATAATACTCCTTGAACAAATTAAGAGACATGTATTTTGACCATAAATAGCTGAAATCAGGGTCAAGTGACAAAGTGCAACTACTCACACACCCATCTCAGGTGTAGCTACAACTTTTGTTATGGCATCAGGAAAAAATAATTTTTCAAATAAGCCTGATAATGAATTTTGTGTTGCCCATATCTCATTCAATTTCGAATATATTACTTATGTAAGACCACCAATGGCCCCGCCTTATCAAGCGCTATAACTTTTGTTAAAGCCACAAAGCCAAATACAGCCATCCTGCTAAAATTTCCTTTTTGGGAACATTTACCAAATCCTAATAGATCTAACTTTTAAATTCCCCTGCACTGTCCATCAAAAATAGTTTGGAATAGTATTATTTCCACTTTTGGAAGGTATTACATAATCATTCCAAAGTGGAACCACCATTCAATATGGTTGTGGCTGTACTCACCACTGAAAACAAACCCAAATGGTACCTATATGCCCCTATTACCATTTTAGAAAATTTCCAAAAGCGGAACCCTGGTCTGATTTGGTTGTGGCTGCATTCAGCTACAAAAACGGACCCTGGCCGTACCTATATTGCCCTGTTTCCATTTTGGTACTATTTCAATTTGTTACTTTTTCAAATTACCACCACTTTTGAAATCTTTTAAAACACTCGAGATTTATTCACTGAGCACTCTTGAGACATCTCGATGTTTGTCAAAAAAGTAACCAGCACCACTCGTAGGTGGTGAAAAGGAGAAGATGAATAAGTGTCTGAGGTTCTGAATGAATGTTGAGGGGTTGGGTCTTGATATTCCCACGTATACGCAGAGAGACATGCCACACATCAACAAGGCAATGCCAATCCCAGATGTTGAACTCCAGACTGCCACCGCTGCCACCATTCAGACTTTGTTTGACTGTCGTCACCCTGACAACACCAAGGACCCTTACAGTAGCGATCAGGACATGAACATGGTGTGGATGGATACTCAGAGAGCATTGGCTGAGGATGCACTGGTGGTGGATGACATGGAAGACTTGTGTAACCAGGTAAGCCTGCTCAAATGTCTCTGTTATTCTGTTGGGCGGTCTGACTGACGGTTTTGCCTTTCACAGCTGGAGGCATTCTATCCTGACAGTGCATGGTCTTCTGAGAAGTCTTATCTATGGGTCCCAATGTCTGCAATTGAGAATGCTGGTGGGTAAGGGATTGTAGTCTGATGTTGAATTGGGCACATTGCTCATTGGCTTTTTGAAGGGCACTGGATATTCACAATGCTAGCCACTTGGTGGGTCGACTCAGGGAGTGCTAGGGAGCTAGGACTGGAGTCCACTGTGAGTAACTAGATAGATTAGAGTAGATGAGACTGTCTACAGTGTACCTGGAATCCACTGAGTAAGTAGAGAATAGCTACAGTGTACTCAGAGGCAAAGTGCACACTAGTAAATAAATGTAAACAAGTCAGCCACAGAGTGGACACTACACAACAAGTCATTGCTCTGCTTGTGCAGAGCGATGGAAACAAGCTAGAATGATAAAGCGAAGTGGTAGTAGGGGTAGTTTTACCCCAGAAATCAAATGAGAATGGTTAGAAGTTCATATGAGCGCTGTATGGCGCGATATAAGAGCAATGAATAGTAAAAGGGGCACAATCACCCAAAGTAACACTCCCCCCTGATTGCACAACTCTTGCAATCCTAACTCCCCCCCAATCCAGCCAGTTCCAACATCTGACAGAAATGCTGCACCTTGACTCTGGCCAATGCTGTGGTCAAAAGGTCAGCCAGCATGTCCGCAGTGGGGAGGAAAATGGGCGAGATGATGCCCTTGTCCACCACATCCCTCAGCCAGAACCACCGCAAATCCAGCTGCTTCATGGGCCCATGATGCTCTGCATGCTTGGCTACCTGAATGGCTGACTGATTGTCCATGCGAAGCACAGATGGCAAAGTCACAGAAACCAATTTCGTGCAACAACTTGCGCAACCAGATGATCTCCTTCCCAACCTCGCATGCAGTGATGTACTCAGCTTCAGTAGTAGACAGGGCGACGATGGGCTGCAGCTTCAAGCTTCAGCTGACTGCGCCAGTGCCTATCTTGACCATGTAGGCTCCAGTAGAGCGGCCAGAGTCCGCACAACCGCCGTGATTAGCATCAGAGAATGTGGAGAAGAATTCTGGAATGGCAGGATCAGGAGCATAGGTGATAGCATAGTCGAGAGTACCCTTGACATAGCGGAAGAGAGCAATGGAGCGTTTGGAGCGATCCCTGTCTATCTTGATGCCTAGAAGCTGAGTGGTAGGGCCTAAATCGCGCAGCTTGAAGTGCTGGGATAGCTCTGTGATGATCTGCACAATATCCTGAAGAGACTTTGAAGCAAACAGGCACAGGTGGAGATGCTGGGACGTCAGTATACAGGGCATCTGGATTCACAGCAGGCACTGCTGGCACTGCTGGCACTGCTGGTGGACCATTCTCCCCCTAGGAGCTGGCACCTGCGACGCATCAAGCTCCCCTTCGTGAGAGACATCAGGGGGGCGATAACCCAGTGGATAACCAATAAACACACACTTCTCATAATGAGAAGCAAGAGAATTGTGCTTACCCTTCTGCACATGCACATAGGCAGTACAGCCCCAGACCCGCAGATGAGAGACATCTGGTTTGCGGCCATGCCACAGCTCATAAGGTGTTGCATTCTCCACTGCTTCAGTGGGGCATCTGTTCCAGATGTGGTGGACAAGAGCAGCAAGAGCCTCACCCAAGAAGGCCATCGGAAGGCCAGACTCGTCCAACATAGCAGTGATGCGCTCAGACAACACCCTATTGGCGCGCTCTGTAACACCATTCTGCTGTGGACAAGCTTGGACAGTGTGCTGACGCTCAATGCTGCACTGGGTGGTAAAATCAAGCATAGCATTACTCATGAGATATCGACCGCTCTAGCACTCTTTCCCTCAATGACCGGGTGGAACACTACAGACCCCACACCCACAGAATAGACGATGGTGTGGGTGTTGGGGTATAATTGCGCAGCCAGTGGCAATGGGGTGTGATATGAGAAGTGGCCCCAGAGTCTACATTCCAATCAACGTCAGCATCGAGCTGAAGCGGACAGAGAGGGTCAGAGGGATCACTGGAACGAAGACTTGCATTTCTTGCGCTCTCAGCGACGTTCTGGGAGGTGAAATTGGCAGCAGCAGCAGTAGGAGTCGTAGCAGGAGATGGAGTGGTTGAAGCGGAGGTGCCAGGAGTGCTAGCAGCGTTCCCCTAGACTTGATTGGCATTCTTGCCCCTGCCAGCGCATTTGGAGGTCTTGTGGGCCTCCTTAGCGCGTTGCCTAGCGAAGCAGTTGTGCTCACAATGCCCTGGACTCGTCATATGCGGCAAAGCACATGCTGGGCTTCTGCTGAACAAAGAGGGCCTCTAGGGCCTTCGAAGCGGTGGATGACGGCGATGAAGCAGGTCGGTCGCAAGGTAGATGGGCGTGTAGAGGACAAGCATGAGACCAGTATTGAGAAGGGGTATGACTCTGGTTGACCAGTAGGAAGTGGTGATATAGACTGATGTTGGTGGATGAGGGGCTCCAGATAGATGACGGCGTTGGGAGCGATGGGCTCGACCAAAGGGGCGGATTGGAGCAGTAGATCTTGAGTTATGACTTGATCAAGATAGGTGAAAAGCGCACTAAGGCTCCTAAAGCTCTCCAAGGATCCTGACAGCTTCCCTCTCGATGGAAACACTTTAGACTTTCTCCAGGAGGTTTTCGAGGGTGGAGAAGACGATGGTTGAAGTTTCGAGGCCGGCGGGCAAGTGGTTGAGTGACAACGGAGCGCGCAAAGTCGAGGAGATGAGGGTGGCTGACAAGGAGTGATAAGATTGGATTTCTGGTTGAAATACCAATGGTACTGGATTGGAATTCAGTATCTGGGGATTTTTGGGGTCGAGGAATCGATTGGTGGTGCTTAGAAAGCGTGAATGTGAGTCAATCTCATGCGATAAGGGCTAGAGCGCGGGGCTCATAACCTGTTACAAGCCAGAAGCTTGGTGAAGCGGACTAGTCACTGACTGGGTGGGTCAACTCAGGGAGTGCTAGAGAGCTAGGACTGGAGTCCACTGTATGGGAACAAGCTAGAATGATGAACCAAAGAGTAGGGGTAGTTTGACCCCAGGAATCGAATGGAAATGGTTAGAAAGTCATAGGAGCGCTGTATGGCGCGATATCAGAAAAATGAATAGTAAAAGGGGTGTGAAATCACCCAAAGTAACATGAAGCCCCACACCCTCATCTCCTACCAGATTCCTGTTAAGATTGGAGCGCTAGGGAGACCTTAGTAGCGACCTAATGGCTAGGGACTTGGGTCCAGAGTCAATAACTGATATTAGTGGATAATACAGTGAACTAGCATACCTTGGGTCTTCTCAATAACTGGGGGAATGCGACCTCTGGACCCTCCTCTACTTAAGTATTCTAGCAGTAAGCTACCATCTGTTAAAGATATATAACAGTGGGAAGGGGAAGTGCGGTGCACATCAAGTGCACAATATGTGAGTGACATCTGTGGGAACAGATGGGCGGAAATGCGGAGTAAGGAGTGATGGTGATATATGGTTGTCAGGGGAATTGATGAGAATGAGAATTAACATATACAGATGCGAAATCCCCTTCAATAATAATTCCCCAATGACATTCTTGACGAGCAGGAAGTACAAGATGACAACAATCAGCCTTCCCACCAAGATGCTGCCAACGACACTCAGGTGCAAGAAGAAGATGAGGAGAAGGACCAACCTCCTGCAGGTAACAACGATTTAGATGACCAGGAAGAGGTATGTTTCAATGTATGTTATCATACAATGCTAATGTTGTATGTTAAACTAGGTCATACGCGGTCCCCAGTGTCAACCAACTGCCACTGTATTGTCTACTAACTCTGCCAGAACTCGAAAAGGTCGCAAAGTGAAACTTACTGACTTCACCAGTCCTCACTCTAAGAAGATCGCCAAGAATGGCCACCAGAAGATGCACTAGTACATCATAACCAAAGAGCCATTCCCTCTGACCATTCACAAGGATGCTGACTGTTGGGAGAGCATATTAGTAGGGGTAAAAGGTGACACCTTCCTCATGTTGAAGCTGGACTCAGTGAAGGGTGACAAGAATGCAAAGAGTACCTTTCTAGACTATGTGAGTCATGCTAAATTCTGAACTTAGAGGTGCTGATTTTTGATATGCTACTAGGTTTGGGGTGCAGGAACACACATACGAGGAGAGGTTGTTAACAAGGCAAGGATGGCTGTGCCTCATGCTTATGGCCTTCTAGTTGATGGCTGATTGAGAAGGGCAAGATTTATGGATCTTAAGGTAAGTCATCTGACGTGTTAAGTGCTCAATTCACACCTCTTTTTTTAATCAGAACCTCACATGTGCTGAAGATAAGCCATGGCAGCACCCAATACAAGGCTAGGTAATGACCCCCATACCAACCCTTTCCTCAACATGCCCATTTCTATGTTGGCTGTAGTGGCTGTTGCGGTATGTGCCTACTATTCTATCTTCACTCTTGAGTCTCAAGCTCACACTGAAAGACAGGTTGAGTGTGCGCTCAGTGGTATGTTCAGCGGCTCCACACTTGATTTCAATTAAACCATTTCCCGGGTAAGGTGAGTAGTATATTCAGCTTCTTTCTGTATTACTATATCTCTGACGTGATGTCCAGGTAGGAGCATTATTTACATGCCCTAAAGACCTTTGAGGCGAGAAGCACGACATATCTACACAGGATACGCAACACCATTCAGGAAGCACAGGGTAAGTGAATCAAATCAGTTAGTTGCGCTATCTGGAGCCCCTCATCCACCAACATCGGTCCATATCACCACTTCCTGCTGGTCAACCACAGTCATACCCCTACTGAATCCTGGTCTCCTGATCGTCCTCTACACGCTCATCTACTTCGCGACCCATCTGCTTCATCGCCGCCGTCGCTATACCCTTATCAGTGCACATCTCCTTATCACTTCGCTAAAAATCGCCCCTACTGCCTATCAGCATATCCCCAGACAGTACCCATCGCATCCAGCCTCTTGTAGGCACCAATTACACCACCTGGGCTGAGGAGATGCAGGCTTATCTGCGCTCCAAAGGTCTCTGGAGGCTTGTCAATGGACAGGAAGTGCGCCACTCCTCTGATTCTGATGAACAGGAGAAGTGGGATGTCAAACAGGACAAGGCAGCTGGTGAGCTCATGCTCAACATTCATCCTGAGCAGAGAGTGCACATCAGGGCCCATAAGGACGACCCCATCGCCGCTTGGAAGGCCCTACAAGCCCTCTTCGTTCAGCAGAAGCCCGGGATGCGCTTTGCCGCATATGACGAGTCCTTCAGCATCAGGAAGCGTCAGGATGAGGCTCTACCATCTGTTGCTGCCAGGGTTGAGCAGGCCATGTCCAGGATCCAGGAATTGCGTCCCAAGGACTTCAATTTGAACAAATTCTGGGGAACGCTGCTAGCACTCCTGGCACCTCCGCTTCGACCAATCCATCCCCTGCTACCAATCCTACTGCTGCTGCTGCCAATTCTACCTCCCAGAACATCGCTGAGAGCGCAGGAAATGCAAGTCTTCATTCCAGTGATCCCTCTGACCCTCTCTGTCCGCTTCAGCTCGATGCTGACGTCGATTGGAATGCAGACTCTGGGGCCACTTCTCATATGACACCCCATCGTCACTGGCTGCGCAATTATACCCCAAAACGCGTGCCAATCAAGCTGGCTGACCACACCATCGTCTACTCTGCGGGTGTGGGGTCTGTAGTGTTCAATCCGGTCATTGAGGGAAAGAGCGCTAGAGCGGTCGAGTTTACTCGAGTATTGCATGTTCCTGACCTCCGAAACAATCTCCTATCTGTCCTCTATCTCACTCGCCGCTCTGGCTTCGTTGTCAATATAAACTCCACTCATCTGACGTTCTCCCGGCCTCCTGGGCCTCCGCTCTTCGTCGCCACCATTAATGACAACAACGCCGCATTTCTGGACGGTTCTACAGCAGCTGTGACCGAGTATGCGCAGCCAGCAGCCACTCTCCCACTCGATATCTCGCTCTGGCATCGCAGGCTCGCTCATCACCATATTGCAGGGGTGAAAGCGCTCATTGAGCGCGATTTGGTCACTGGTTTGAAGCTCGAGGTCAAGACTCCACCTGACCCTATCTGCGAGCCATGCTTGGCTGGTAAGATGCATGCCAATCCATTCCTTAGCACGGAATGGCGCGCTTCCCGTCCCCTTGAGCTTGTTCACACTGATGTTCATCAGCTCCCCTACAGGACCTTTGCTGGCCATCGCTATTGGGCGACATTCATTGAAGATTACTCGCGTTTTCAGCCATGCCGTAGCGCTCGAGCATGTCAAGGCAGTACTGGCGCTGGGAGAGGGTGAGGGAGCGCTTGCAGCGGTCTCGATCGATCTTGATGCCCAGAAGCTGAGTGGTAGGACCTAAGTCGCGCAACTTGAAATGCTTGGACAGCTCAGAGATTATCTGGTCAATAGCCGCAAGAGACTTTGAAGCGAAGGTCATATCATCCACAAAGACAGGCAGGATAATGCGGACATCACCTCGAGTGTAGACATAGATGGCCGCATCTGAGTAAGTCTGCACAAAACCAATGGTCTCGAGGACAGAGCGCATTTTGCGATTCCAGCGATTACCCCCTTGCTTGGTGCCATACAAGGCCTTATCCAGCAAGCAGACAAACTCTTTGGGGTCACCTTCAGCAAATCCCTCTGGCTGCTCCATGTAGACTTCACAGTCCATTTCACCATTCAAGTACACATTGGAGATATCCACAGAGCGCAGATGAAGGTCATGGATAGCAGATAGGGCAAGCACAGTCCTCAGAGTGGTTAGGCGTGCAGTGGGCGCAAATATGTCCACAAACTCTTGTCCAGGTCGTTGTCCACAGCCTTTGGCAACCAAGCGCGCCTTATAGCCATTGTGTTTCACCTTGAACACCCACCTAGACCCTATGACCTTGCGGCCTGTAGGTCTGCGCACTATGCGCCATGTTCCATGCCCTTGGTGTGCACCAAGCTCAGTCAGAGTAGCTTCATGCCATTTCTCAGCATCAGGACGCCGCATTGCCTCAGCATAAGTGCGAGGTTCTGCAGTGGAGCTCGAGAAGGCCATATCAGCATCCTCATCCTCATCATCATCGTCAATTTCATCCTCTAACTGCCTACTGGACAGCTTCCACCACTCTCGTGGCTTCTGCCTTCTCCTTGGAGGCAGTCTGGCACCAACGCCAACAGGAGATTCAGGACGATGACTGCGAGGCTGAGCAGGTGCTGGAGCAGGCCCTAGAACACCAGGATCATCATCCAGACCACCTGGGATGACTGGGTCGGCAGCAGGCTCAGGAGGCACAACTGGGGGCGCTGCAGGACGCACAGGAAGTGCAGGAGGAGCAAGTGGACGCACAGGCTGGTGAGCTGGACGCTCTGGTGGACGCACACCCCCCCCATGATCCAGTGCATCATCAGACTCAGAGTCCGAATCAGCAAGGTGATACTGGTCATTGGAAGACATAGGGGAGGG
>KN839839.1:346611-384634 GCA_000827185.1 Hydnomerulius pinastri MD-312
GAGATCATCTGGTTGCGCAAGTTGTTGCACGAAATTGGTTTCTGTGACTTTGCCATCTGTGCTTCGCATGGACAATCAGTCAGCCATTCAGGTAGCCAAGCATGCAGAGCATCATGGGCCCATGAAGCAGCTGGATTTGCGGTGGTTCTGGCTGAGGGATGTGGTGGACAAGGGCATCATCTCGCCCATTTTCCTCCCCACTGCGGACATGCTGGCTGACCTTTTGACCACAGCATTGGCCAGAGTCAAGGTGCAGCATTTCTGTCAGATGTTGGAACTGGCTGGATTGGGGGGGAGTTAGGATTGCAAGAGTTGTGCAATCAGGGGGGAGTGTTACTTTGGGTGATTGCGCCCCTTTTACTATTCATTGCTCTTATATCGCGCCATACAGCAACTCCGATGTACTCCATTCAACTCCGAACTTCAGTCCTAATCAGTTCCATTTACTTGGATCTGTGACTGGTGCATCAGTACCATAACAAAATTTCTCGTGCGTGCTGGAGAAATGTACCTGTGCCATCAGTGACGATGGACCAAGTATGCTACATTAGCTACAAGAGGTTAAGTGTTGGCTATGGAGTTGGTTTGTAGACAGTAGGCAACTATTGGAGGTTATACATTCTGTGAATGGCTACTACACACTGCTACACAGCACTGATCTTGCTATTTGGCACAAAGCAATTTGCGGATGCTGGGACTATGCCCAGAGGTAAGGTTGAGGAGGCAAATTGTATTTTTCATTGACCACAGTGCAATTGGCGAATAAATGAATATGGAATGCAACACTAGATGGTAGTAGCACTGGTAGTAGCGGTGTAATATACATTCCAGTCAACAGGGAGCAACAGAAGCCAAGCCAGAAGGGCATTCCGGATGCCTCAGTGTGCTGAGGTGGTATATGGGGATTGGTGTTAATATTGGAGCACTAGGGAGACCTTAGGAGCGACCTAATGACTAGGGAAGTCAATCACTGAGATTAGTAGATAGTACAGTGAACTAGCATACCTTGGGCCCAGAGTCAGGGAAGGAACAGTGTGGTGCACATCAAGTGCACAATATAAGAGTGACATCTGTGGGAACAGATGGGCGGAAATGCAGAGTAAGGAGTGATGGTGATATATGGTTGTCAGGGGAATTGATGGAAATGCTAATGAGTATGTGGAGATGCGAAATCACCTCCAATAACAATTGGTACGATCCAAAATACTCTGTAAGAATGTTTTGATTTTTTCGTAAAAATAGGCAACATCCTGGCAGCAGCTATCACATATCCAATATTGAGGGGTGTTGCAAATTGATTGCCTTCCACACCTTGCTTTATTTTTGCGAATTAGTTCACTTAATTTTCATACTACAACATTGTAGTGATATGTTACAAGCCAGAAGCTTGATGAAGCGGACTAGCCACTTGGTGGGTCAACTCAGGGAGTGCTAGGGAGCTAGGACTGGAGTCCACTGTGAGTAACTGGATAGATTACAGTAGATAAGACTGTCTACAGTACCTGGAGTCCACTGTGAGTAACTAGAGAATAGCTACAGTGGACTCAGAGGCTAAGTGCGCTCTACAGTAAACAAATGTAAACAAGTCAGCCACAGAGCGGACACTACACTACAAGTCATTGCTCTGCTTGTGCAGAGCGATGGGAACAAGCTAGAATGATGAAGCAAAGTGGTAGTAGGGGTAGTTTTACCCCAGGAATCGAATGGGAATGGTTAGAAGTTCATAGGAGCGCTGTATGGCGCGATATAAGAGAAATTAATAGTAAAAGGAGCGAAATCACCCAAAGTAACATGATACCCTCTTATACTACCACTTTCACACTCAGACTTTTGTTGATTCATGGGACTTCAGCACATCATCAGCAACCCTTATCCATGCAAACTGCAGTGTCATACTGGTGTCATGGCATGTGAGGTTCATTGGTTTCACATCTTAATATGATGAATCTTAATGCCACAATACATACAACATACAACAAATGATATTGACATTCAAAAAGCTGTATTGTGAACTTAAGATGTGACATAGGTGAAGAGAAAAGAGATGACCAACAGTATCAGGAGCCATATTTATCAGTATCTGGAAAAGCTCTCATGGATATTCACCAACTTTGCAGAAATGTAGTAACCAATGCTTTGTTCCTTGTATACTATCCTGTGTGAGTATGGTACTGGTGAGCTGTGGCATGTCAACATTGGTAGTAGAATTATGGTGGGTCCTGGTGTGTGTCTGGGTAGGGCACTAACTAACCTGCCTTACAAGGGAAGTTGCAGGCCCTGTTGAGTTGGTTGGTGTGGAACGGCTGCTCCCATCTCAATATTCATTGGAAGAGAACTGCTTAACACCTCTGAAGGTGTTTTGATACCATGTGACGTAGTGCTGATATGCAGTGATCTCCAATGCATCTCCCAATGAGCCAACAAAGTAAGGTAACCTTTTAGTGATGAGGATGAGGATTGCAAGTCTGATGAGAACTAGGTAAAGAAGTAGCTGTCAGTAGAGGAGCTGTAGGACTGGAAATAATGGGGAATAATGGTTTTGCTGTCAGAATCAGGGGACTGGTGTCCACTTTCTGCTTAGCCACTCTGGTGCTAAGCTGTGGGGTGTAGTGGTTGGTGATAAAATAGAAAGGTTTGTGGCTTGGGCTCCTTCTTGTATGGTTACAGAAGTGCTTATACATAGGCTGAATCCTTTTGAACCCTTTGTGGCTAAGCTGCCTTCCACAGTCTTTTCAATGTGGCATCAGTCCATTGAGTTTGAACTGCCTTCCACATAGCTTGCAGGTGCCTGAAGGCTTCTGTCAGTTGGCAGGCATTGATAAATGTTTCTAGGTTTAAATGTATTTAAGAACAACTAATATATGAAGTACAAAGAAGAATACAAGAAATGGACAAGAGTGGGGGCCAGCTCATGCTGTAGTTTTAGATCATACTTGTATGGTTGTTACCAGAGCCACCTTTTGGCTGGGCTTAGTCATATGCCAGGTTAAAACTCAGCTGGTCTAGTGATGTAGTGGCCTTAGATTTCAGAAATTTGACATTCCCAATGTGGTAATGCTCACAACATACATATCCTATTTGAGTTGTTCCGCATGTTAGGACTGTTCTACGATGTTCCCACACCACATTTTTAACATTAACTGGAAAGTACACAACCTATTTTCGCAATTTTAGTTGAAAATATTTACAACATATCCCAGTTTGGTTACCCCACATGCTATAATGTTCCTACATTGCACTTTTTGATATTATCTGTGGGGAAGTATACAACAACTCCCAAAACATGGCCCAAAATGGTCCCTGCAATCCCATTTTAACATATCTCCTGGCTATTTCTACTTCACCACACATTCACAGCACCTTTTGGTGTTATTCTAGGTAGTAGTTTAGTATATATGGGTGCAATTCAACACATTGGACTGCTTGAATGATAATGTTTGGTCCAGGATAGCCTGATACAGCCAATTCTTGCAGTTTTAGGTGAAAACATGTGCAAAATATGTCTGCTTTTATTTTCAGGCTATATATAGGCTTAGGTGACTTCTTCAAAACATCCACAGAAGCACCAAGAGGTGTAAACATAACAGAAATCAGCTTTTACCTCTAAAAACACATACATCTTAAAATACATTATGTATTCAAAATTGATTTACATACAAAGAGCACTTCACAGTAGTCTTTAGCAGCTCTTACTAGACCTAACCAGCTTCCTCCAGCCTTCCAACTAAGTTCCTTTTGGATAGTCCTATCCAGTTCTATCCAGTCCTATTCCAGGACTGCTCCAGGAAGCATAGCAGTGCTCTGTACTACAGCTTTGTAAACAAAAGTGTGGTAAAAGTGGAGTAAAAGTGTAGTAAAAAGTGTAGCAAAAGTGTAGCAAAGTGTAGCAAATAGTGTAGTAAAAGTATAGTAAAAAGTGTAGTGATTAGGTGATGCTTAAGTAAGGGTTATATTTAGGATTTATTGCTAAAGCACCCTTTATAGTATCATACAGAAACTGAAAGGGCTGGAGAGACTTGGGGGGCTGGGGAGGCTGGAGAGAACTGGAGGACTACTGGAAGTGTAAAAGTGAAGCTGGTAGTTTGCTGATGTCAGGATCTTAATCAGCTAGAAAATACCAGAGAGGGTGGGGAATACACATGGGAGAGGGGGTGAGGAGGTCACTTGGAAATGCCCAGGGGTGGGAGTGCTCTTGAGACTGCCCATGGGTGTGGGCTGGGCAATCCCAATGAGGGTATAAAATACACTTGGTAATGCCCAGGGTTGGGTTGGTACTAATCTTTGTGACTTCAGTCCATTCACACCAATATCCATCACATGTTAGACTCCAATAACACTTGCTTTCTCACAAAGGGTGGAGAAAGATATCATGGTGTATGTTTTTTGGTCATTTTAATGTCATTCTACTCAATTGTAAAGAAGGTGTGAGATGAAAAGGGCTAAGGCAGTCAGATAGAGAAAGGCTGTCAGAACAATAAATACGTGGGTTAGTAATGATCCCACTCACAGGGAATGGTTTTGACCAGGTCTGTTTCATGAGCTGAAGATACAGTGGGTCACTGAACCTGGCTGGGCTTGACTGGGCCAGTGGGGACATTATTTTCTTTCTTAGTGGATAAAGTGGAGGCAACAGTGTGTGAGTCCTTGGGGGTATTGCTATCATGGGCAGAGGTGGGTCTGGTGTCAGCATAAGCACTATCACCTCAGAGTGGATTGTTATCATTTTAGAGAGTGCTGTAAGTATCCATAAGATCATCATCACCTTGGAAACCTTGTTGCTATTCTGGCCTGAGGGAGCTGTATCTGCAGTGGTCTGAAGTCTGAAGGCTGAAGGCTATTGTCACCACACTCTTTTGAGTCTTTTCAGTTGGTACTAGTAGTTAGCTAACATTTTGACTTCATTAGGATCACCCATGGTAATAGCACAGCCACCACCCAATATGGAATTGTTTGAAGTAAGCCTTTGAAACTATTTCTCTTAAGTCTCTAACTATGCTACTGATATTTCCTGAATACTGTTGATTTTTTCCTTGACATTACCTACTGCCTTGTGGTGGCAAATATGGTCTCAAATAAGGCCCTCAAGCATGTGTGGCAGTCCCCCACACAGCCTGTGGTTGATATAGATCATAGGAGTCAAGCTACCAGCTACTAGTAGGTTTTTTTATATCAATTCACTTCTATTAATAGGACATGGACTTATAAATTCATAGATTCTGTAGTGAATTCCTTAAGGTGAGTATAGTTGAATTATTTTAAGTTATGGAGATTTTAACAATGAGAACAAGTTGTCTCTTAGCTTAGACTGCCAGGTAAATCTCTATTTCTACTCCAACTATGTATATATATGTTGTATTACCCCTAAATTAGATTACAGCCACCTGCCTTGCCCCACTTTTTGAAGTGGCTCAAGAAATATTGCATTAGTGGGAGAATCAGCAGAAGTTTGAATAGGGTTATGCAGCAGATAATTACAATCTGATTAAAAAAATAGATTATCAATTATATTTATTTTCTAACAGCTGATGAGTTTACCTCAAAAATCAGTCACCTGTCAGGTAACCTTTCAGACAAGGAGCTTAATGATGAACTCAAAGACTTTGAGTGTTGAGTTACTACTGCCTCAATCATCTACTTTCTTCAGGATGGGTCTAACTATTGTCCCTTTTATAGTGATGATACCAGAAAAGTCATCCCTCTTCTAAGGGCTGCTCTTGCTGCTAAACAGAGTATGCAAGAAACTTCCTGGAAAAAGTGAGAATCTAGTTTATGTCACTGCTTTTTGGAGGGATATGGATATTGGTATTGTTGGTAAGTCACCAATCTTCATCACCTTCATCATTTGACAAAGCTATAGTGAACCACCCTAAAGTCAAAGCTCTCACAGTTAAGGTGGGTGTATTTTTATTCTACTTGAAACAGGCTTAACATTTGATAGATTCATAATAGCTTTAAGGCATTCCACAACAACATGAAGTTTGTTGTAGGGTTCAAACCAAATTCTTCCTTGAATGTTTCTCAGTTCCAAACCCCTGTGAAGTATAGCATCCTTATGACCCAGAATGCTTTCCCCCCTATTTCTAAGACTAAGCTACAATCTCAGTTATTTGCCACAGAAAAAAGGTAAGCTAACACATCTTTTTATATAGGATGGATCCTTTAAGATCCATTACTCTGCCCAGAGCTTCATCTTTGATGGAGTTTATGAGTACTTTGTAGGCTCCATTTCAGCCCTGGTGAAAGCCTAGACAGTGAACTCCTGCCCTTATGTCCAATGACATTTGTGATTGTCACAGTAAGTCTTTATAGTCTATTATATAGCTTGCTTATATTCAATATGCTTTTAAATGTTATTCCACCGACACTCTACATATTGCAGTTTCCTCCCCACTAACAACTACCAAAGCCTAAATCTCATCACTGAACTAGTAAGTAATAGGTATTTAGCCCACTAGGAGTATAGTGACTATAATATCTCACTGAAATGGATCAATGGATTGATAGTAATTAGGAAAATATAGAATGTAAGCTCTTGAGTTTTAAAGATAAGAAGGTAATCAAGTACATTAAGGTTGTCAGAAGAGTTAATACTTAGCAGCTTTAGAATATTTAGCTCCTTTGTTAGAAGCAATCTAAGCCAAGTAAAAAACAAAACTTCTCATCATCTTCACTTCAAGTTGGATCACCTGCAGCCTGATTTAACCTCTTTAAGATAAAGCTGCAAGCCTATTTGAGGTGCTCAGGGATAACATTCAGGTTTTTGTAGTTTTCAATGAGACAAAGGTGCAGTATGTGTTGATGGAATAATATTTAAGGATATATGTATAAGGATATAAAGCACACTACTAGAAGTTTACTGCCATGTAGGGCTTTCTGCTAGGGCTGAATTGGAGCTCATAAAGCAGTCATCAACTCCATCAAAAATGAAGGGTTCTTTCACCTAGTCTCAATTGGCTTGGACTTAAATCTCTACATCATGATCTGAGTCACTATCAGTAGTAAGACCAGGCTTTTATAAATATTGGTTTGCTATTGTCATTTAACAAATATCTGACCATATTGTTCAATACAGTACTGACAAATAGTGATCAGAAGTGACTTAATTTTAATAGCTCAAACTTAGGTTTAACAGTCTTTACTTAGTCTTTTGTTAGTTTGTATTATTATTTTTTGTTAGTCTAGAACTGGTTGTCAAAATACTAGTCCAGCACTGGTTGCAACTGGATGATTTCAGTTAAGACTTCATAAATATGAATTTTTCAAAGACTAGTCTCAGTTCAGTCCAAAGTAAACCAAAAATCTGAACTGGATTGGACTTTCAAACCTAGAATTAACTGGTGGCCACAGTAATATCTTTGTTGTATAATAATTGTGCCCAACAGAGTATCACCACTGGAGAAGGTGATGGAGTGAAGTTGGTGCTATCACACAGCCCCCACAACAAAACCAAATACAGGGTTAAAAAGTTCAAGAAAGTCTGTCTATCAGACAGTGGGGTGGAATTTCTCCATTGTTATTATTAATACACATCTTTCCTCCTCTAGAAATGCTGACCAGGATTAATTTGAACATTTTACATTTTATAACTTACTTAGAGGGGTGTGTGTTGATTGACTTCTCTATGACCATTCTCAGGTCTAAAAGTGGGCTGAGACCACTGTTTCACAAAGTTTATTAGTAAATGTCTATCACCTGACTCACAAGCCACTTACAGAATAACTGCTGCTGCTGAACATTATGCAACAAGCTCACAGCAAGCAAGGTATTGTCAATATATCACATAGCAAAATCAATTATCAAATCTTTATGCATCAACCTGTTTCAATAATGGTACTGGCAGAGTTGCCATCTTGAAACTCAGCCTCCATGAAATCAAACAAGGGTTATACTTATAGAACAACAAGTATATGCACCACAAGTTGACCTCATGCAATTTTGTTTGGCTACCATCAGATCACACTGTATGTATAATACTAGTTGCACAGCTGCTGGATTTTCCATAGTTGCCATTCATTTGACAATGCATTAATGGTTTTAAGCACCAAGGCTGTGCTAGTGGAGACCTGTTATGAGCTACACCAACTCTTTGAAATGAAGGAAAAGACCTCAATTGGCTTATGGGCTTTATTTCTGGGGTTAAACACCCACTTAGTGTATTGACTCCAGAATATAGTGTCAAATTGCAAACAGAATGTTCTTGGAATCATAAGGATCTGGCATGAGCATACTTATATAATTCACAAATTAGAATTCTAGCCACTCTGGGGCTCAGAAAACCTCCAACACAGCTTGTGGGGTGACTTGAATCACAAATCTCTGTGGTACTAGTTCTCTCCAAAATAGAGTTTTCACCATTAATTGATACCTGCATTAACATTATAGTAGCTCAATTACTTCTTTTAATGTCATATTTTTCAACAGTGGCCTTGTCATGGTTATTATTGAATATATAAGTAATTAACTCAATGATTCCTTTCATTAAATGATACCTAATACAGCTTGAATGGGGTTTTGGCTCCAGGTGCAAACACCCAGGGGGTAAAACCAAAAGGCCAACAAACAGGAAAGAAGCACCAAGTGGTGCTAGATGTTGTAAGCCCAAGTGGGCTGACATTGACATCAACTTTCCCATGTTCTCTAACACCAATGCTATCAAGTGATTAACATCACCAAGAACTAGAAATTCTCAGTTGTTGTTTACTGGAGCACACTGTTTATAAGGGTCTGGGGAGTACTTATTTATTACTTTGGGTAAGTTCACCTCTTTCCATTATTCATACCGCTTCCTCAAGCTTCTGGCTTGTAACATTATTAAAAGTAACCATTAAGGAATATTACACAGAAGTACAAGTTGTTGAGTGTAACACCTTGTCTAAACCTTCAGAAAGATAGGAAGTTAAAAACTCAACTTGTGTAGGAGAAGTGATTAAATGTCTGCTTTGTCTTTGGGTATCAAATCTGAAGATAGCTTAGCTAAGATAAAAGTTTTAATGTTGTAACCCTACACCAGACTCATTGAACTTCATTCAAATGGAATGGTTTCAGGATGTGTAAAGCATCAAATCAGCAGCCCAGATGTGCAGAGACTTGTATTTGCATACCCAGAAATACACAATGGAAACAAGCTAGAATGATGAACCAAAGTGATGAGTCACTTCTCATTAAACAGGCAATAGAAACCAAAAACAAGTTCTAAGCAGAAAACCCTTGGAATATCCCCACAACCCCACTTCTCCTTGGAAGCGTGCACTTAGCCTTCTCATGATCCATGGTCCAGCCAACATGACATATCACATGACCTATTTTATCCCAAAAGGGTTTGAGTGTATTTATTACATTTAGTTCTTTAGACAAGTCTGAGAAATAATACCCCCAAAATTTAAACAAATTATACTAGAAAGGGCAAAAGATGCAGAAGTGTGATAAGGGGGCCCTCCTCATCACCCTCATGCACCATCACAGAAGAAAAATGTAGCTATAACTGACTCCCCCCCATAAAAAGAAAAAGGAAAAAACTAAAGAATTGACACGGTGGTGTTTAGCCCCACAAAATGTTGAGAAACCTGAGGTTACTTACAAGATCAATGGGTAGAAGGGGTTGCTGCCTCTGCAAACCCACTGGTTACATTGACTCCCTGTAGGGAGAATAGTGAGCTCTAATTGGTCAAGATGCTGCTGAAGAACACTTCCAAAGAGTGACTATTATGGAGCACTCCAGCTCAGCTACGTTTTGTAGATGCAGATGCAGGAGTTAAAGAGATTGACACCAACATATCTTGATTATACTGGAGTAGCAGCTGGGGTCAGTACCTTCACGCGTTAAAATAGATACCTCACCTTGTGAGACTGCTTGACTGACTTATCATAATCATCCTGTAAAAGTCCATAGGGTTAATGAAGGAGTGAGAATGAGATGGGAAATATAATACCTCTTGGGCACTCTTGTAGTTTACTCACCATGCAACCTAGAAAGGTGGGTGTACCAATGGGCCACTAGCATACAAAAAGTTGAGGGGGGCAAGACAAACCTCACAGCCACCACTCGATGCCTCCAGTCCCAACTCAACAAGGGGGGTGAGGCAAACCTTGCAACCATCACTCAAATCCCTATCAAACACACACTAAAAATAAGGGGGGTGAGGCAAACCCTGCAACCGCCACTTGAGTCCCTGTTCAATGGGCCAAAAGTACTAAAAACAAACAGATCAGCCCCAATGAGCACGCCAGCAGGCTACTTACCATTGGTGACTTGAGGTGTTATATGTTTGATATGTGAGCCTACAGTGGACACATAGCAAACATGTAACTAGAAGCATCAACAACTGAGCTTGATGGTGGTTTGGAAGAGAGATTGGTGCACATGGGAAAGAGTAGAACTATGTGGTCCTATTTACCTGTGGTGGCACAACAATTACAAAACAAATATGATCAAATTGAAAATGTGGACTTTGGGTGGCATAGGAATAGGACTCAGTCAAATTTCAACCTCATGGATACTTGTTCCCAGCTAACTGCTGTTATGCAAGAAGTCTAAGTCCTGGAGGGTCTGTTCTGCAACAAGCTCTTGAGGCTTCTAGCTGCTGGCCTTAGTTCTCTAGGGAGTCTTCCCTAGAGGTTCTCTAAGGTTCTGGAGTTCTGAGGAGAGCCAAGTAAGAGGTAAGATTGTGTAGCTCAAGTTAGGGTTCTATACTTGAGCTGTGAGACTAAATATGTTGTACAAGTAACATGAGGTCTATGCATGTACTAGGGTTAAGGGGAAAGCATCCATGCTTCTAATGCATGTGGATGGTGATAAGAGAACACGAGGAAACAGCGTGGGCAATAAGGAAACATGAGGAAGAGGCATGGGTGAACGAAAAAGGAAAGAAAGACAGTTCATGATGGGCACGAGGTAAAGGTGAGGTGAAAATGAGTTAGGGGACTGTAACAAGGTTGTTTACTGTAACAACTGCTAACCCTCCAACTTTCAACAGCATGGCCCACACCTCCCTTTGTCTGCCTAAGAAGAACAAGAGCAAACACCACAGAAAAAAATGGAGCTTGGGTGGTCACACTCCCTGCACTAATCTCTTGTGCACTCTGGTGGAGAATAAAAGTAAGGAAGCCTGACAGGACCTGCTCTGTAGGCTCTGGATGGGAATACACCCCATACTGGGTAAGTTTCTTTTTTTCTGAGCTAATGTCATACTAATCATATCTGAAGGGCTTTACCCGTCAAGATGAATGAAACTCTGGTTTCACAGTGCTGCTACTCCCATCTCTCCCCACCATACAATCTCACTTTGCCACATTGTCACTCAGTGAGGTCAGCGATGATGCCATCCTTATTCTTCACCTATACTGCAAGGGCATGGAGGTCCTTGGAACTCTGCCCTGTTTCATTTATGAAATGTTCCAGCTGTACATCAAGGAAGGTAACCTCATTTTCTTGGAGATTGAGTTTGATTTCAGGACACATGTAAAGTCGAAGTTGCATAGGGCAAAGATGGAGGTGCTAACAGCTTGCATCAGCAGGTTTTGAAATTGACTTTCTTCTTCTTTCATGTAACATAGCTGGTCTAATTGCACTTGTCATAACCAGCATGTTTATAAGATTAATAAGATTACCCCAAAGGTCCAGAATAAAATTGATGACAGCAGTGCCTGAGTCTGGCCAAAAAATGGATGTGCACCATGTTTGGTCATTATGTGGAATCACGTGATGTCAATATTGGCTTAACAGATGTGTGTTCTCTGCACGCTGGCTCATACCTGCTCATCAATTATTGATCACCCTTGACTTTACTTATTGATTGCTACTCATGTTTGACTGGACTGACCAATTTTCAGATGTTCTCTCTTCTTATAAGACAACATACAGCCAGCTCAATGCTGTTGGCTGTGCTAGGGTAGCTCTTGAGGTGAAGAACACAATCTTAGACATAGTAGAAAAAATTGAGCTCCTGAACTCCTTTTGCATGGTAAGTGATAATTTTTTCTTCATTCAACCTATGTAATAAATAAAGTACACCAACTTTAATCTAGGTGATTTGGCATTATCTGCTGAACTATATCACCGACCCCACTGAGACAAAAGTGGATGTTGGGTGTCTCAGTCATTCTATGCCCCACCACAATAACATCACTATATAACCTAAAATAGCATCCCTAACAATATCCTAAAAAGTTGTTTTACTGTGGGATGCCCCATGGAAAAAGAGGCTCTTAGCCTATATTTTTAGATGGCAGAATATAGGCTAAGAGCATATAGGAGGGGAGGGTAACCTGAAAGGAGGGGAGAGAGCTACCAAACAAGCAGTTAAACTTCCAACCAAATGCAATTAGTGAACATCAGGGACTAGAACATTCACCTGAGATCATAGTAACTGCACCTCATTTACCTGAACTTTCAGCCATGTACCCTGATGAAGATAAATTGTTGTTAGATGTCAAAGAATGCTATGAGGAGGATCCTTTCTTTAAAAAAGTGGTCAGTGCACCTAAAGAATATTGGAAATTTGAGGTTTGGAATGGATATGTTTGGGTTGAAATGTGAGATAGGTCACCTTTGTGCATCCCTAAGATCAAAATTGAAGGCCAATAACTGCCTGAAATTGCTATTAGCCAGGCCCATTTGTTACTGGCTCACCTTGGAGCAAGAAAAACTCTTGCTTACCTTTGAGAGCATGTCTGGTGGAAGGACATGGTTAAAGATGTACAAGCATTCTGTGAGAGTTGTGTTACATGTCAACATAGCAAACCTTCTAATCAAAAGCCTTATGACCTCCCAGTGAGTTCCCTTCCTGTGCCATCACAGTCCTGGGAAGCGATAGGAGTGGACTTTGTTGGACCTTTGCCTCTGTCTAATGATAGAGATAGTGAATATGATTCTGTTACTGTTATTATTGACTTGCTCACCACTATGGTTCACATTGTTCCCAGCTGAACAAACT
Organism: Hydnomerulius pinastri MD-312; assembly: GCA_000827185.1. NCBI lineage: Eukaryota > Fungi > Basidiomycota > Agaricomycetes > Boletales > Leucogyrophana > Leucogyrophana pinastri. Next base: position 359,544 of record KN839839.1, read on the forward strand.
ACACTGCTAAGGAAGTAGTAGAACTTATGTTCTCCAAGATGTACAAACACCATGGTTTACCTAAGGCAATCATTAGTGATAGGGATGTACTGTTCACTAGTATATTCTGGACTCACCTCAATAAATTGATTGGCGTGAAGCAGAAGATGTTGAGAAACTGATGGTGCTACTGAGTGAGCCAACCAAACTATTAGCCAGATGTTGAGGGCATGTATAGCCCCTAACCAAAAGGATTGGGTATCTAGGCTTTTGGTTATTGAATTTGCAATCAATCTCACAAGATCTGAATTCACTGGTTACTCCCTGTTCTTGCTCAGAAAATGAAGCAAACCCCATTGGCCGCTCATGATTCCAACAATGCTCCACAGTCCCAAGTGGACTTTAAACAAATGGACTTTGAAGAGGCCAAGGCCTTCTTTTATGATATGCAAGTCGCTGAGATGAAATCTCAGGGAACAGGATTTGGCCTTTAGAAGATCTGGGATCTAAGGGTGACAATGTAAAACAGACTATCACTAATAGAGTGGGGGCTCCAAAATCATATACAAAAGTAGAAAATAGTAAAACACAAAAAAATATTTCTTTCTCTAGTTACAACTCTCTACCAGACATGGTGAGCAATCCACAAATCATGTGCTGTGTATGTAAACTCTACAGAAAAAGAGAAAACCCCTGAGGAACTAGTTCCAAAGGTATATCACAAATATTTAGATGTCTTCTCAAAGAAGGAATCTGAGCACATGCCCACACGCAACTTGTTATGTATTTTGGACTATGCAACTCCCCAGCCACATTCCAAGCCATGATGAATGAACTCTTTGCAGACATGGATGGCTGTGTAGTTGTATATATGGTCAACCTCCTTATCTATACAAAGACCAATAAGATCAAAGATTATGAGAAAGTCATTGAGCAAGTGCTCGGCAACGTCTCAAGGGTCATGATCTTTATGTACAACCCAAGAAATGTGCCTTCCATATTACAGAAGTGGACTTTTTGGGCATGATTGTAAGTTGTGGTGGGATTTGCATGGGCAAATCGAAGGTCAAGGTAGTCCTGGACTGTCCCATCCCCATGAAAGTAAAACACATGCATGGATTCCTTAGACTTGCCAACTTCTACCATCATTTCATCAAAGATTTCACAACCATAGCTAGACCATTGAATGATCTTACCAAAAAAGACTACTCTTGGCGATGGAAAAATCAGGAGAACACAGCATTCGAAATGCTAAAATGCTTATTTACTATGACTCCAATTCTGGCATACCTGGACAATGATTGCAAATTCCAAGTTGAGTGTGACTCCTTGGATTACGCAACTGGAGCCATACTATCTATGAAATGTCTCGATGACATCTGGAGGCCATGTGCCTATTCTTTGCATTTGCTAGGTGATGTAGAACAGAATTACCAGATCACTGATAAAGAGATGCTGGCTATTATTAGAGCACTAGTAACGTGGCATCACTATTTAGAAGGAAGCAAGTTCAAATTTGAGATCTGGTCAGATCATAAGAATTTACAATACTTTATGATGTCTCAAGATCTCAACCAGTGGCAGGCATGCTGGGCTCTCTACTTATCTAGATTCAATTTCTTGCTTATCCACAAAGCTAGAATGTCTATGGGAAAAGCCAATGCCTTGTCACAATGTGAAGATCATGCTACAGGCATCGAAGACAACAACAAGGGTGTCACCATGATCAATCTGGAGTGGATAAACTCAAAAAGGAAAGTCACCTTTGTCAAGGGCGAAGAGTCCAACATTATTACAAAAATACAACAAAAACTACAAACGTGTCCACCACTGAGATTGACAGAACAAACAACTACAAGCTAGTTGATGGACTATATTATGTCAACCACTGTATCTATGTACCTGAGGATGCCAACCTCTGACTTTTAGTTGTCGAGATGCATCATGACACACCCGTCGCCGGTCATCCTGGTGCTAAACACACCCAGGAACTTGTAGAGCGACATTACTGGTGGCCTGGACTTGCCACCTATGTAAAAGACTATGTCTCATGTTGTCACAAGTGTCAACAGATGAAGGGACAGAATATTGCACCAGCTGGCAAGCTCCAACCCCTACCAATCCCATCTGAACCATGGGTTGATGTATCAACGGACTTTACCAGACTTACCCATATCTAACGGTTATGACTTAATCTTGGTCATGATCAATCAATTCTCAAAGGAAGCATGCTTCATCATGTGCAACAAGGAAATAACAGCACTAGAAACTGCCCAACTGTATTTAGACCATGTATGGAGATTCCACGGACTCCCCATGACCATTGTGTCAGATTACGGACCACAATTTATGGCTAAAGTAATGAAAGAGCTGTGTCAACTTCTGGGCATCACACCAAAGCTCTCGACTGCCTTTCATCACCCACAAACTGATGTTCAGACAGAGTGGATGATCCGTGACCTCTGACAGTACCTCTGCCTATTTGCTGCAGACAAGCAGCAGGACTGGTTGCTTTGGCTCTTGCTGGCCAAGTTTTCATATAACTCTAAGGAGCAGTCTTCTGCAAAGTGTTATGATTCATCTAAACCCCTATTTCTTTTCCTATGCTTACATCATATGACTTTCCCAATCAGTTCAACCTGCAGTACTTCCTCTTTTGTAAAACAAAGCCAGTGAATCAAGGCAAAACCCTTGGGCTGTGCGTGTCCTTTACCTTCTATAACATTCCACCCAATAGCCATTTTCCCTCTACATGGTCTGTGCACAGTTTCCTCCTGTACAAATACAGTAGCAATAGCTCGGTTGTACCTTAAGCTAAACCTACTCAATCAACTGCTTACTCTTGATCTCGAACTGCTTCTAAGGCTCCCACCTTAGAACCCCTCTCAGAACACTCTAAGCCCTCTATATTGTAGAGGCTGATTGACCCAAGACAGCATAGCCTTATTGAAGGGCTTGGGATCAAAGTGATGTCTCAGACTTTTCCTTGAGTTTACACTTGTATCCCATACAAGCGTAACACAAAGAAGTTGCCATTTGAGGTAACCAGATCATATCAGCCTAGAATGGGGGTAGAACCCCTCACATCTAAGGTACCTGCGGCACAGGATCTGGCTTCTCAAATAGAGTGTACTTTGGAAGAAACCTGGAATAACTTAAAACAAGCACAGGATGCAATGAAGCAACAGGCTGAGAAATCTCGATAGTGTTTTAAAGTCCAGTTGGCAACTGCACGAAAGACTGGCAACTGGACTGGACCACAACTGATGGCAACTGGATTGCAGTTGTGGGTTGCCTACTTTTTGAAAATCAAAGACCACAAAAAACCAGTCTTTTAGGACTGGTTAAGACTGGTTGCAACTGGTCCATATAGCCACAGCCTAATTGCTATTTTTACTGATTTTTACTGATTTATTTCAAGTTTTTGTGAGTTATTGAAGTTATACAGTAGTATATTGATGAAATTAGTGTTAGAATAAGCTATACATGTTGCATACACTATATTAGCACTGACATATACTACTTAAAAGTACTAATTATGTGTATAAAGCAACAGTTGTGATCAGTCTTTGATGACGCAACTGGTCTTTTAAACGACTGATTGCAACCATTTTGAACCAGTTTTTAACCGGTTTTTTGCGGTTTCAGTCCAGTTCATTAATAATTAATTAATTAAAAAACCAGTTGTGGTCCAGTTGCATGAAAAAATGGCAAAAACCCGGACTGAACTGGACTTTTAAACACTAAATCTCAGTCAGATGTGCCTGAGTACCAGAGATCTCGTTTGGCTCAGCACAACCAACCTTCACTTGACACGAGCATCACATAAATTAACAGAAAGATGGCTGGGCCCCTACAAAATCTTATCATTCCATGGCCCTAATGCTGTTAAATTAAAGCTACCACACTCCATGTGCATTCACAATGTTGTGAACATAAGTTGCATTAAACCCTATAAAGAGTGCCTGCCTGGCCAGCACATTAACCAGCCTGGTGCTGTTGAAGTTACTGAAGATGGTGACCCCAAGTACCTGGTTGAATACATCATAGACTCCTGGCTGGTCTAGAACCTCCTCCAGTATATAGTTCATTGGAAGGGTTATTCTGAGGAAGAACACACATGGGAACCCAAGGGGAACCTCAACAACTCCAAGGAAAAGATCTGTGACTTCTATAGACAGAAGCCTTCAGCGCCCTGTAAGCTATGGATGACCCAGACAGCATTCAATGCCCTATTTAAGCCTTATGCCAACCTTACAGAGCCAGCCTCTGTTTGGAATTGCCTGGAAGTTGATCCTTAGAATGGGGGTAGTGTTACAAATGTACATATTTTACATATTTTATTTAAACTTCTACTTCACTCAGTCTCAAACTCACAACTTCACACTTTAACTTTTCTTTCTTTCTGATCACATGACCCAGTCACACGATCCAGTAGCACATGACTCATCATGTGACATAAACCCTCATGCATTTATCTATTATCTATACACATGCATTCCTCATATACACTCATGTAGCCTCCTACAGCCCTGTCATATCTCTAACCTATAGCGTATTTCCCTACTGCCTCACTACATACACACGTACAGTCACAGCTTGGTCTGTGCACCAGTGGTCAGTAGTATAAATACCTAAATGCAAACACCTAGAGAACTAGTTCTCTTGGGATTAATTGTTTCAAATCCTAGCATTCTTCTCTAAGTCAATGTTTGAGTGTTGTGAACCCAAGGACCATTAATAGTTGTATTAGGGACGCTTCAGTGTCAATGAGCGGTGGTGAGTTAGCTACAGTAGTTGAGGTAGTAACAATTAGATCCTGATGTTTGTTCACCTTTGTTTGCATTCCAGCATTCAAATACAACCTTGCCAATTTGAAGTGCAGCAGAGACATTGCAGGGATTCTTTCAGATAGTGGACCCACAGCTAAGAAGATCAAGAAGGAACAAACTGATATGATTGCTGGCAGCTTCCAACCTGGGCAAAAACATGAGCAGCTGCTCTTCACTGGCACATTTGTAACACATACCAATCAAACTTTACAGTTTTTTGAGTTTCTCATCTGATCTCAAAGCTAGCATGAAAGCAATATCCTTCTCACCATCACATCCTTTGAATAGTACTGGCAGTGTTTTTACTGGGTTCCAATCCATTCACTCCACCACACCACCTGTCCAGCACCTTGACCAGGCTCACAACTCAATGTTTGGCTCCTTACCAAACACCTTTCCACAGACTAGCATAGAGCCCCATCTTTCTGGACCACCCATGGTGGTGGAACCTTTGATGCACAATGTCTACATTTGGGGTCACAAAGATCTCAATGCCCTAGACATGTCAACCCTTGGTCAAAGGACTATTGCATTGGATCCATCAACATTCAGGAGAATATTCTCACACAAGCATGAAGATTCTGCTAGTCAACACTTCTAGAGGTGTAGATAGTAGTCTCCCACCCTTTCATGATCTCATTGATGACCTACATGCAGCTAATGACCACCCCATGATTATATTGTATGACTCAAGTATAGCCATGCCCCCATCAGCAACCCGACAATTTGTCTGAAGGCACTTAACCATCTGAAAGTGTCTGGAGTGTCTGGGAGTGTCTGGAATCAGACAGAAGCCCTGGAATCAGACATTCAGACATTCAAACAGTCACTTTCAGTGATTCCAGACACTTCCAGACAGTCAGTTATTCAGCCCATCAGCTCTACAGTACCCTCAGTGTACTCAGATACTCTAAGTCAATTAGCATGGCAGCTCTAACTGCCAGTCACTAAGGTTCTTAGAAGACCTCCAGACAATCAGACCATTAGTCCTGCAGTTGTTACAGACAATAAGTCACTCAGAGAATCAGTGATTAATAACACCAGAATAATTCAGACCATTCAATTAGTGTTGCCACAGCTCGGCAAACTGCGGCTCAGCTTGGTCAAGCCGGTAAAACCAGTCTGTGCACTGAGCCGAGCCAGATCAAGCCACATTTAAGCCGCGGCTCAGCTGAGCCATCAGCTCGAAACCGGTTTTGGACCAAAGTACAGGGATTTATGCTGCCGCTTGCCCTGGGTGGGTCTGTGGGTGGCGGGCACAAGTCTGGACGACTAAAGTACTGGGACATTATTGGTACAACAGAAAATAAGGTGCCTAAACACGTCCAAGACAAGATTGAAGAGCTGAAAGTGGCATATCCAACGCGGCATGGCCATCTAGTAGATTTCCCAGAAGACTTCGTAAGTGGTTGTAGTCAGACTTGGCATTGACTGATAGTGTTTGTGCATAGTGGAGGAAGGTGAGAAATTCTGTGGGGATGGTGTAGTCAGACTCAAATACAGAGCGACTGAGGTTGAGTTTGACTTGGAGAATCTGGGAGGTAGTTGAGATTTTGCTATCCTTCCAAGGAAGCGAGCTGCACAGCAAGTAGATGAGAACATATACAAGTGCTTTGAGATCATCACGATGTGACAGCTCAATGCCAAGATGCGAGTTGACTGAAGCAAAGTACATAGTGCCTACAAAAGGTTGATGCTCCCGATAAGAGATATGACGACGAGTCCGATGGTCTCAATATGCATGTGCATACCCGAAGTCAATCAAGTAGATGCGATCTTGCTTTGACCTAGCACCAATCAAGAGGTTCAATGGTTTGATGTCACGATGGATGTAGTCGTGTGAATGAACGAATTCAAGACAAGATATCTGCTAATAATTAGAGTGTGTGGCCACTGCATACATCGGGACTTACCGTGTGGTGGCCAATATATGCAACCATCTCAACAGTGAATTTCTGAACAGTGTGAAGGTCCTCAAGAGATGGACCTAGATGATCCAGGACCATTGCCTGATGGCCTGAATCTGTTCCAAACCAATGTAAGCGTGGAATCCCAGGGCCACCTGCAAGGGATTTGTAGACAAGGTATTTGTGCTCAAGTTCTCTACCCATCTCTGAACATTGAAGCTTCACGACTACTTCTACCCCTGAGAGTATGTTTCGGGCACAATATATGTCTCCTGGGCACTCGTCAGTGCGGTTCAAATTGATTTCAATGCTCACTTACCCTGAGAGCCACCACCAATTCTGTTAGCCAGCTCAAACTTTCCATCTATGCGTATAGATATGGCATGCAGCGAAGAGGTGCTGTGACCCACAGAACAGGCACCATAGGACTGATGGGGCAATGAAAGGTCAGAGTTACACCAGGGTGTAGGCAGTTACTTACAGAATCGGAGCTGTCACTGTCACAGCCCGTTTGATTGAGATCAAGCATTGCTTGATTTTTGAAAGAGGATGAGCTTGTTGAGTTCAATGTCAACGGCGCACTGTCGACAATGGAATATGGTGGATGTTGTCAACCAAACCAAACAAAAACACGCATGCATGTCATGGCCATCATGTGACTAGTGTGGATTCTATCTATCACTGTTACGAAGCTCAGCAACAACGAAAGAACATTAAGGACAGTTAGTGATAGACAATACTATTGATGTATAGCAAAAATATCTGATTGTGATATACACGAGACTTGTAAGTAAAGTAGTAAGAACATTCGGTGTAAATCGACCTAGTCCATCGGTGATCGGGATTCAGGAATCATCATCCTCCTCTGCCATGGCATTCAGGACCCTGTTGAGGGACACATCCACACATTCCGCACTGCTCGAAAACAGTTTCACCAGGAGGTCCTCAGGCCCATGTTCTTCCAAATCCTTCTCCTCAAGAAGTAGGCCCTCCGTGAAATTAAGGCATGTTTTCTTGTAGAAAAACTTCAGCATTTGTAATGCTTCCATCAAGACGGGCTTGATGCAGTTTCGCTTCTTTGTATCCATCTCTGTGTCATATCCCGTACTCCCAAGTCCAACTCTGGACCAACTCCGACCCCAATACCGCTCTCCGCCCCTCGCGCCCCAATTCCGGGCGACTCCATCCAACTCCGGACTTTGTTCCTAATCGGTTCCAATCCATTTGTACTCTCCATTACGTTCTGACTAATCTTCATTCTTGTACCTACCTACCATATGGTTTCTCCATTCTATGATATCATCTCCATTCCCTCCTGACATCGCCTCTGAACCTTCTTATTGTTTTATTGTCTTTCGTATCTCCGTCCTCTCCACTCCCACATGCTCCGCAGCCTCTGCAGTACTTACTCTGTATATAGTTGACTCCCGTCCTCTGTATATAAGACTCTAGTACCAATTCCTGTACTCCTTAGTTCAAATATCGATTCAAGTTACTCCTCTGCCCGTCCGATCCTTTCTGACACCAGTCGTCCACTCTGACCCTCTGACCCTCCGATAAATCTTTGGACTGAACTCGTATAAGGGCACAGCACATAAGCTGAAGCCAAAGTCCTTTCCGCTTCCATCGAACTCCGGACTTCCTATCTCCGACCCGGAGTTCTTCCTTTAGCCCGGAGGAGATCCGGACTTAACACTCTGTGCTTGATGAGAAAATTCGCTCACATAGAACAGCGCTCCCTTGAATAGGGAGATAGTCCATTGCCATGGTGAAAAGCGTTGGGTAGACGTTCTCGTTCAACTGAAGGTTGTCAGGTAGTTAGTTGTGTAGGTGTGTAGCCGGATTAACTAGCCCTTACCTCCCAAAATTTTAGACTATCTGTTCTGTGCGTAAACTTCCTTTGTAGATATACAGATAGTTCTTCTTCGACGGATTTACCAAAACTTCTGTCGGCTGAGCCGTCACACTCGTCGTCATCATCAACCAGACTGTAGACATGTCAGAGGGTCTGTTGCTTTTTGGTGAAGGTGGACGCTGGGTGCATTGTTGTACCTCACTATCTGTCAGCGTGCATTTGCGGTACTCAGTCATCTATGCGAAGTTATTAGTGGACTCGAATGACTGTGACCAATGCTACTTACCATCTCATGAATGACTTTTATTGTTGCCTGAACATCATCTGCTTCCCAGTGTTTTCTGATCCATGTTAGCTGCTCATTTGGATTCAAGACTAAGTTGTGAGCCATTTGATTGGGTGATGTAAGTGAAAGTGAACAGGAAATACACATACCCATCGAGATAAGGTATGCCTTTGTATCTCCCATGCGACTGTAATATTTGTCTGCCCATTTCAGGCCTTCCTGGATAAAAGGGGCGAGCCGCGCATTGTTAACATTCTTGCTCATCCTCTCCCAATCGACATAAAACATCTCAAAGCATTTGATGTAGTTACAAATGGTTGGAAGCCTTTTGGAGGTCAGTGCTTGAATAGCGCTGTGAGGAACCTGTGAACAACATTGAACTGAAAAGTGAGTGTGGAGTGTCGCAAGATTGAACACACCATGAGTATGGCCCCAAATTCCTGAAGGACTTTCCACTCCATCTGGGAGAGTTTGTACTTCTTGAGATCTCTGTTGTTGGGGCGCTCCAGGAAGGCGTTGATTGGCTACAGTTTGAGAGCACGGTCAGCAAGAATCAATCACATTCCTATGGAGTTCATTACCTGCTGAAGAAGCCGCAACCGCTGGATCATGTAGTAAACAGAGTCCCACCGCATTTTGACATCTTGGATTAGTTGAAGGATAGCAATCTTGCAGGTCCCAATAATGTTCCCATCTTTGTCTCGGGCTTCCCAATATCCATTTGTGTTGCCTTCCTTGATGTACTCTTTGAATGCATCCCGACGCTGGCCAGATGCATGAAGTGCCTGAACAACCGCATGGCCAAGGGCAATGGGGTCACGAGCCAGAGCATCTTGGTATGTCTGGTGGTTGTTGAGATCTTGAGGGAGGGCTGAGGTTCACATGCCAGCAACCTCAGCTAGCTCGGTGTTTGTGATTTTCTCGATCACATGTCCAGTACAGATGTTCAGAATGTGAGGGAAACAATGGATACGTTGATCTTTGTGATTGAAAGGTATCTCACATCCCAAAGCAATTTTTTGAGTTCAAACATGAAGGTGTCGTTGTTATTGGCATTGTCCAGTGTCCAATGACCGACCTATGCAATTAAGTTAGTTTTGCCACAGTAGGTAGACAGTAGAGCTTAATATCGCCTTTAGTGTTGTGTCAGCGTGGTCAAGCATGGCAAGGGCAGCTTTCATCAAACCCTTGCCATCATGGTGACCCAACAACCTATGGAATGAAATGAGAGCAGACTCCAGGCTCAAACAGCCATCCTTGTTCCGTTTGATCCAATGAGCAGTCATCCCTAAGTAGGGATGACACAATAAGTTGGACCATATGTCAGCTGTGAACGACACTCATCCAACGGCCACCTAACAAACTTGAATGTTAGAATTTTAAATGATAGATGAAAACGAAAGGTGTCGCACAGCCAAGTCCTTCTTGAGCACCTCAAAATAGGACTTTCAAGCAGTGATGATGAGTTCGCGGCGCTTTGTCCGTCTGGGGATGTCTGTGTCTCTCAGGTCCTCATGCAGCAGCAACAGGAGATCGCGAAACTTGTGACACTCGATGACGTTGAGGCTCTGTGGGTGAAAGTAAGAAACATACTAGGAAATCGGTGGGACCACTCTACCTGGTCATCGGCCAGAATGAAGTGAATGAGCACTTCTCTGAGTGCTACTAAGTCAAAGGGTTTTCTTGAACTCTCTGACTTCTCGCAGATGGATGTAGCTGTATGCATAGCAGTGGCAGCCTTGGCCACCTCCCTAGCCTCCTTGTTCTTCTGGCCATGTTTCATTGCATTCTGTTGACCGTGTTTCGCACACCAACGTTTGAGACTGCTCCAGTGTGTTGGATTGAGGTGCTTGCGAACTGTGGAGGTTGCAGTTCTCTGGCTGTACTGGTAGCCGGAAAGGTGAGTTCCCAGGTATTTCTTGGCTTTCTGGCTGTGATGAGACCAATCAGGCTAAATTCTCCACCCATATGCTGAGTGCAAGAGAGACTACTCACTCACACTTCCTACAAACGACCTCGCCACCTTCAGTCTTCTGAAAGAAATGCTTGATGTCAAGTGCTGCGTTTTTTGGCACCTTTTTCTTTATGCCACTCACCTTCTCCCTTTCTCATTCAGATGCGGTAAGCATCGAACCTGTCCAAGAGCTGGGGCCATCTTCCCAGTCAGTCACCATAGGCTCAGTGTTCACTCGTGATGATGCCTGGGGAGCGCTGGTATGGAAGGGATCAAGTCTCAGGATGTTCGGGGGAGGCGTTACAGATAGGATCTTGGTGGAGTAAGACAGATTGACGTGTAGGAGAGGCCTGTGGCCTCAGTATCCTGGCACGTCTGCTACCGTTTGAGTCATCGTCTGAGACCTCCGAGACCTCCAAGTCAAAAGTCTCCACTGAAGCTGATTGAGAAGGCGAGAGGTGCCTGCCCAGCCGAGTGGGTGATGTTCAAGGAATGGGACAGGCGTGTGGGGGAGGTTGAGCCAGTGGAAACACATCGCGAATCGGGGCAGGGGCAGGGGCAGGGGCAGGGGCAGGGGCAGGTGTAGGTGCGAGTGCTGGTGCAGGTGCGGGCTTGGGGGCAAGGGCAGTTGATGGGTCCAAAGTTGCACCCTGGGTCTCTGCTGCCTTCTTTCTTGCTTTTGGTTTTGACTTGGACCCTTGTGGACACCCGTCGTCAAGTACGGGGGGTACGTCACTGGTAGTGAGCTGGGTTTCTGCCCACTTTCGCCCCTTTGCTTTTGGCTTTGGGGCTAGGGTGGGTTCAGTATTGAGGGTGGTGGGATTGGATGGCCCAGGTGCAGGTGCGGGAGGTGCATCTACGGTAGTAGTCTGGGTTTCTGCCTGTCTCTGCCCCTTCGCTTTTGGCTTTGGGGCAGGAGTGGGTGCAGGATTGACGACAGGGAAGCTGGTTGGCAGATCAGCTTTTGATGAAGACTTTTTCCTTGGAGGCATGTCGAGAGAGGTTGTGGGCTCTGGAGACTGTCAACACCTCCTACATATACGAGGCTACTTACCCTGCTTGAGAGGAATCAAGGAGATGCTTTGGGCAGCTGTGTGCTTGCCTCCCGCCCTTCGACATCATCTGACCCACTTGAAAGAAAGCTGCTCCACACAAGGGGAATAACAAATTCATTCATAATATAGCCTCGAAGAATGGAACACGCATAGATTACAAATTAAACCTCAGGGGTGAGATTCATAATTCTCGGATAGAAGCCTGTCAGAGCTGGGTAGAGGCATCAGTGGACTGACAGACCTATGTGCAGATGCGATGGTGGCACTGGACCCTCCCATCTCCATCAGATGATTGGCAATTTCAGTATGATCAGTGGCATATCCACCGTCTGACTCTGAGTCACTGGACCCTGGCATCTCCACTCTACTCTTCTTTGCCTTCTTCATCTCGGGACCCTCCAACGTGTGAGTCGACTTCGAAAAGAAATGAGTTGTGACCCTCTTGCCAAATGCGTTAAGAGATTTGACGGCCTGTGGTTCAGCTGTACCACCGGTAGGCCAGGTCATTTTCGCAAGGTATTTGGCATATATATTGAGTACCCAATCGTGGTCCTTGAGCTGATCGAGGGCCGTGGATTGGCGGACGGTTTTTGTTTGTTGTATGAATTCCTGCATGTCAGTGACTTTACTCCAATGCTCAACCAACAGGGCCTCATTTGAGTCGTAGGCTACGTAACGGTATTTGAAGATCTCAGCAAGTTCTGTTATGAGATCATCTAGCAGCATGCAGCTTGGGAACAGGTCGCCTGTCTTTTTGAGTTCTTCCTGCTCAAGAAGGAAAAACTTCTTCGACTTGCCACCACAGCCTTCCACCAAGACGTCATTGAATGTCTGTGCAATGAATGCAGAGCGAGTTTCTAGGCTCAAAGAAGATGGGATGAACATTAAGGCTGTCTAGAGAAGGACATAAAGGGCGGATTCCAAGTTGTCCCCGAAGGTGTGTGCAGCCCCCCGGTTATACATAAGCGCAACAGACATGAACTGCCAGGTGCCCTGGAAACACATTCTCGTCAGCACCTAATTCATAACCCATAATTAGGGCCCAAAATGCACTGTGCGTGTTGTTTGCCTGGGTCCACTGGTGTCGACCAGTTTCGCCAAATCCCAATCTATCAAAATGCCAACCCCGAGATGTATGACAACGTTCCCAGCACTGACATCGTGGTGCAAGACGCTGGCCTTGTGATATACGTCATCGTGACCTATGTGAGTGGCAGTTAGATATCACATCATCCTTACAGAATCTGAACTCACCAATCAATGCGTCGTGGATTGCCTTCACAAGCTCATGTGGGCAGCTGAACGTGGTTAACTTGGATCCAACAATGTCAAGGACAAGCCGATAGTGGACATGGGCAACAAGAGTTGCTGATACAGGACACACCCAGTGCTTCTTGGAGAGCCTCTTTGCCTGCATTTTTTGTTGGGGTAGACATTCCACATCCCCGGAAGCTATGCATGTAGGAATGTTGCAAACACCCGCTCTGTTTAGCTTCCCGTATGTAACACCTTCACTTAGAATATCCTCTATATTGACGCACCACGAATCTTTGAAGAAGACCACCTTGCTGCTGTGCCATTCGTATGCGGGGCATGCTCATGTAGCATGGCCAACGGGAGGAAGTCCAGTGGCAACAGAAGCAGGGAAGATGAGCAACAATGGGGTATTGCCAGTGTACAGTACAGAAGTTTTAAGCATGCGTGTTGCCAGGGTTAGCTTCAGCTGTTCCCTAGCCAGCTGAGCCTCGGCCTCAGAAGCAGCAGTGACAGTGGTGTCAATGCCATGCAGTTCGGGAGGGGCTTGTGAGTAATGCAAGAAAAACTCTGCCAGCGTCTTGTCTGTTCCATATTTGATAGGGTCTGTGACAATGGCACCCTCTCAATCCCATCTGAAAATATGCACAGTGTCTTGAACAATTAAGACCGAGAACGAATGACTACGATATTGAGAACCGAGTTGGGCTGAAGCGTAAGCCGTGATCTGCCCGAGGGTATCCACCACCTTGTCCCCGATCCCGATAAACCAAACCACATCTGGCAAGGCATCTGTGATAAATGGTTCCTTGAAAGGATCATGCGCTGCATCCCACTTGAACTTGACAAATATGTCAAGCATAGAAGAATCGCATCCTTCTGAAAAGCCGTCTGAGTAAACACAGACATCGGGTTTGACTTGGAGGGAGAACACCCCACAATTCTTCGTATCAGGATGGGTGTGTGAATCAACCAATTGTAATGCAGGAGCAAAAGGCTGCATTTCCTGGATCTATTGTGAGACATCAGCCATCAGATCATCACTGGAGAGACAGAGGTATGTCAATTCACAGCTTACAAATGGTACATAGGCATCCCCCTCCATTGTGGCACCCACAGTCTTTGCGAAAGCATTTTTAGGGTAGTTGATTGGGGAGTAACCAGGTATCTTGCCTCAAGGCAAGAATTCATTCAGAAACTTCTCTGTGGGCATTGGGCCAACAATGTAGCCTTTCATCTCTTCACCCATCATGTGTACAGTGCTGTGGCGATAATGTGTGAATGTTGCAAAGGGAACAACACTGGATGGACCAGGTTTTACGGGGGTGTCAAACGGGACTGGCAGCAGCGGTTGTGCAGGAGTGGGTGTCACTTTACGCTGAAGCACATGCCCAGTGCTCCCTTCATCGTTGGCGACTGTAAGATTGGTCTGGTCTCCATGGAGATCATCGCCAAAAACGTCAACAACAGTAGGGTTGGGGAGCAGGACATTTCTATCATCAACGTCGTTGCCCATAGTAAGAGTGTAATCTCTGGAATCTGGATGTGTAGTTTGGTGTGGGTGGGTGGTGGTGCGCACTGGCGACAGTGAGTGGCGAACCTGAGTTGCGGAACTAGTATTAGTAATGCTGTATTGACACAGTACACCTTTTGGTAACCAAGCCGCTCATGAACCGGCTTCGGGCGGTTTTCAAGCGACAAGCCGAACCAAACAAAATGAGCTTTTATTGGGGGGTCAGCTGGCACGAGCTGGCACGGAACTACGGTTACAGCTGACCGAGCTGGTGAGCCGTGGTAACACTACATTCAATATCCCAGACCATTAGATATTCTGATTGTAAGTGTCTTCAGATTGTCAGCTGTTCAGGCCTATCAGATGTCCATCAAAATCAGTCATATCAGGCTTACCTGTCATATCCTGCCTGGACCATCAAGTCCAACTCCAGTGCAATTCCAACCCAAATACCCACCTCTGTCCCCCTACATCTCAACTCCAGTCCACTCCAGACTTCAGTACTATCCAACCTTGCTGTATTTGTCTCTCCATTCTATCTTGACTAATCTCCATCCCCATTTCATTACCTTATGACTCCTCCATTCTTTATGATATCATTCCATTTGACACTGCCCCTCCATTATCTCCATACATTCTTATTGTCCCTTTTTTATTAGTCCCTCTGTTCTCTCCACCTCCATCTGCTCCACAGTTCCCCACAGTCCTTCACAGCCTTCCGCAGTACTTATTCCGTATATAGTTATCTCCTGTCCTCCATACACAAGACCTCCTGTACAACTCCTGTAACTCCTCAGTTCAAATATCAATTCAAGTTACTCCTCTACCCTTGCCTGATCCCTTCTGATGCTAGTCATCTACTCTGACCCTCTGACCCTTTGCTAAATCTTTGGACTGAACTCATGTAAGGGCGCAGCATATACACTGAAGCCAAAGTCCATTTCACCTCTATTAAACTCTGGACTTCTCATTCATGTTCTGGACTTCCCATCTCCATCCCAGAGTTCCCCCATAGCCCAGAGGAGATCTGGACTTAACATTACTAGTCTCTAAGTCTTTAATTTTTCAGACTAACAGAGAAGCTTTCAGAAGGTCAGAAGTAATACTAATCCTAAGGTGTGTATATGTCCCAAAAAGTGTAGTAAAAGTGTACCAAAACAGTGTACCAAAAGTGTCCCAAAAGTGTAGTAAAGTGTACCAAAAAGTGTAGTAAAAGTGTCCCACAAAGTTTAATAAAGTGTTCCAATAAGTAGGGCATAGTGACTCCTTGCTATATTATGGGATAGACAGGGATTAATTGATAAAAGTTACACTGGGGATAAATTGTTGTCCCACTTATTTAAATTAAAGTAAGTATAAAACTGGGTAAATTGCAAAAAACACTTAAAATATTGCTAAAAAACAAAATTAAGTCAATTTGCAGTGAAACTTATCTTTGCATTTTTAAAGAGATAAGAATGTTCAATGGCTAGAAGGTGAGTTATGCACACAATAATCTTTCCAAGAGTGCCCAGCATCTAAAGAATCTGATTATAGATTGAAAAAAATTACAAATTCTACTTAAGGTTAAGATAAATATAAATATAAATAATTATTAAAAAATATTATGAAAAATTTGACAAATCAATTTTAATAGGTAAAAGTGCAAATAGTTTATTATTAAGAGAATATAAAGCTTCTTTAACTTGTTTAAATAAAGAACAAGAGGAAGCCTCAATGTTTACTAGACTTTTGGTACACTTTTACTACACTTTTTGAGACAAAACAAGCATAGTAAAAGTGTACCAAAAGTCTAGTAAAAAGTCTAGTAAAAGTGTACCAAAAGTCCAGTAAAGTCTAGTAAAAAAGTCTAGTTTTTTGCTAATGGGTGGAACTTAGAGGAAATCGTGTGAACACATCACATAATCATATGACATGTGCACAATTCTGATGTTCAACTTCAAAGTTGCACATCAACACTCCACCCACACCTCACACACCCCAAATGCCCAACCAACACCCACATCCACACCCTCAACACCCACCCACATCCCAACCACCTCACCCACCCTACAAACGCCCTCACTGCCCAACAAGTGCCCCCACCACCCAACAAATGCCTGCACCCTCAACACCCCACTCACAGACTCAACACCCCACCTGCATTCCAACCACCTCACTAACACCCTCACCACCCAACCCACACCCTCACTGCCCCATCCATGCCCTCAGCAACCTGCCCATGTCCTCACATCCCCACCCGCACCCTCACATCCTTGCCTGCGCTCTCACTACACTGCCTGCGCCCTCAACAACCCATGGCCACCTGGAACACCTCACTCCACCTCACCTGTGCCCTCAACACCTCACCCATGCCCCCACACCATCCTTCCCCCCTATCTCTAGTTAAATAGCATGTATATATTTCATAAAAAATATCTTTTTTTCTTTCTAATTTCATGAGTGATTCTCAACTAAGACTGAGTAGAGTTGTCATACCAACTAAATGTCTGCTTGTCTGATAAACTGATATGTTTGAGTACATGTAGTTCTATAATATTTACCAGCTGTATTACTGAAGTTCACTGTGGGGCTAGATAACTACTGGTCTAGTTGTCTGGACTGACTTAGATATCTGACTGACTGACTACTGGCTGACTGAGTGATCTGGAGTTGTCTAGAGGACTGGCTACCTACAGGGCTGGTGGGCTGGACTGTCTGAAATTCTGGATGTCTGGATGTCTGGTTTCAGACACACTCTGGGCTGATGATCTGACTTCATCTGACTGACTTATCTCACTTAAATGTCTGATTTGTCTGGATCCAGACACTTCAGACACTGTAAGTGAGTGCAGACAAATTGTGAGGTTGCTGATGTTTGAAGCTTCTTGATTGGGGGTGTATAGTGGGGGTTGTGCCCTGCACCATCTGCAAAGTGAGCTAGGTATTCACAGATAGCTGGTCTCAGGTCAGGCAAATCAAAGAGAGTCAAGGCTTCCTCAACAGATATCCTGAGTGAGGGTTTGTTAGCCAAGTGAATGGCTGTAGTGGTCAATGCAAATGTTCTGAAGGGCTTTGGAGCATCAGGAGATACACCATTAGCAAGCACATGAGCAATTTGGAAATAGTCAATAATCTTGGGTGTTGGAGAATGGTAAAGGGATGTACAGTGACTCCAAAAACTGTTGCAATGTTTCGCTGATTTTGCTTAATCACACCATAGCTCTGTGTACCGTGGGAATATTGCTTAGATGTAAGAGAGTAATCTGTAGACCTGCTTCGTGGCTATCTATAGAGCCCTGAGCCATGTGATTTCATGAAATTCCCACAACACTATAGCCAAAACAAGTAAGGGGTCTCATTGCAACAGTTTATGTACTGATACCACAAAACACCAAATCTTAGCTAAATTGATATGTCATGCCTTTTGTTTGGTCCTACAAACAAAGATACACTTGTAAATATCTCAACTAATGTCACATAAACTCCCATGCATCTTTGTTTACTACTCCATCCATCATAAAATCTCTCTTATTGACCAACCAAAACCATACCCTTTCTCTGCTTGATTTTGGACATTTAGTTTATTCTATTGCCTCTACTACTTGTCTTAGTGTCTCTACCATCTCTAAACTCAGCTTCAAACACCATCCTAGCTTAGAGAAGTCCACTGGTGGCTGTCCATCTAAGTTCTCCCCCTCTAATGTCTGCCACTGTCATATCCCATACTCCCAAGTCCAACTCCGGACCAACTCCGACCCCAATACTGCTCTCCGCCTCTCGCGCCCCAATTCCGGGTGACTCCGTCCAACTCCAGACTTTGTTCCTGATCGGTTCCAATCCATTTGTACTCTCCATTACGTTCTGACTAATCTTCATTCTTGTACCTACCTACCATATGGTTTCTCCATTCTACATATGATATCATCTCCATTCCCTCCTGACATCGCCTCTGAACCTTCTTATTATTTTATTGTCTTTCGTATCTCCATCCTCTCCACTCCCACATGCTCCGCAGTCTCCGCAGTACTTACTTCGTATATAGTTGACTCCCGTCCTCCGTATATAGTTGACTCCCATCCTCTGTATATAAGACTCTAGTACCAACTCCTGTACTCCTTAGTTCGAATATCGATTCAAGTTACTCCTCTGCCCGTCCGATCCTTTCTGACGCTAGTCGTCTACTCTGACCCTCTGACCCTCCGATAAATCTTTGGACTGAACTCATATAAGGGCGCAGCACATAAGCTGAAGCCGAAGTCCATTCCGCTTCCATCGAACTCCGGACTTCCTATCTCCAACCCGGAGTTCTTCCTTTAGCCCGGAGGAGATCCGGACTTAACAGTATATTCAAACTCTAATCTTGTACGAGTTCGCTAACACCTCTACAATGGCTAGAACCAACGTCCAGACTCGCGCTCAAACGCACGCCAACCCTCCCATTGACTTCGCCCAACCTTCTGCTTCTCGAGCAGATGCCCTTAGCACTCTGGTGGGCTCACGACGAGCTCCTGGAGTAGTTAATCAATTCCGAAGCTTCTCTGCTTGGAGAGCTACTTCCGTTCCTGACTCCCAGGAACCATCTACTCCCACTCCTGTGCCTCATCATCAGCCATCTCCCAGAACACCTGACAACCTGTACTTCCCCGATGACGCCGCCAACCCCGGTGATCCGGACAACGATGGTAACCCCAGTGACCCAGGTGATGATGGTGATCCCGGAAATGATGGTGAATTCAACGGGAACAAAGGTGCAGATAACAATGACCTGCCCCCTAACCCCATCACCACCCTAGCCCAGGCTATCCGCGATCTCGCTCGCACCTCCCGTCACAACCCCAACCCCGAGCCTTTGCAATGCACCAAAGTCCGAGAACCTGATACGTTCGACGGAACTGATCCGCGCAAACTCCAGGCCTTCCTGGTCCAATGTGAGCTCAACTTCCAAGACCGCCCTCATGCATTCCAAACCAATCGTTCCAAGGTCACCTTCTCCCAATCCTACCTTAAAGGGATGGCACTGGAATGGTTTGAACTGGACCTACTCCAGATGGACGGCCCAGATCTCCGTCCACTATGGATGGACAATTACAGGGAGTTCATCCTGGAGCTCCAGACTAACTTCGGTCTGCACAACCCCGTTGGAGATGCGGAGCACCAGCTCAAACACCTCCTCATGAGAGAAGGTCAGCATATCAACAAGTATGTGGTCGAGTTCAATCGCCTCGCCTCCCAAGTCCGGGGATATGGCGAAGGCACACTCCGACACAAGTTTTACAATGGACTTCCGGACCGCATCAAGGATGAGATCTCCCATGTCGGTAAACCATAGACTCTTGGAGAACTTTGTTCCCTCGCCCAAACCATGGTCGGATGTTACTGGGAGCGCAAGTCCGAAGTCAACCGACAAGTTAAGAATACTCCCCAACAGTCATCATCTAAACCATCCAACTTGTCCAGCTCCAAGTCCACTCCGTCGTCCTCCAACAACTCCGGCTCCGCCTCTACCTCCGGACAGGCCAAGTCCTCCCATCCCACTCAACCTGACCTCTCAAAGAAGTTGGGCAAGGACAGAAAGCTCACCTCCGACGAGCGGAAACGCCGCTTCAACCTGAAGCATTGCATGTTCTGCAGTGATGCTGGACACATGGCAAAGGATTGCCCCAAGTCCACCTCCCACGCTGCCAAAGCCCGCGCTGCCATAACGGTCGCAACTCCGGAACCAAAACTGGAGGCCTCCTCTGAAGCAAAAAAATAGACAGCAGCCTCCCCGACTCCGCACGGGCAGGAGGCTGCGTTGACCTTGACCGTGCAGTTAAGGAGGTCCGCCTCAACGCGTCCGCTCTCTCCAATCCAAACTCCCTTGTACCACATGTAACCATTGTTTCTTATGATATCCCTTCTGTTCCCACTCTCGTCGATTCCAGCTCCAGTCATTGTTTCATAGATCCGTCCTTTATATCAAAAAACAATATTCCCACTTACTCCATTCCTCTGATTTTACTCTGATTATTCAATGGTACCTCCAATTCTACAATTACTCAAGCCGCAGATCTCTCAATCCATTTCCAAACCAGCGATATCACCTCCGCTACATTTTATGTAACTCCGTTGGACCCCACCTACTCACTTGTTCTAGGACACAACTGGCTCACCCACCACAATCCGTTGATTGACTGGGTATTGGGCAGTATCTCGTTCTGAACATCTCCACGGGACGTGCCAATTACATTGACGTCAACTCTGCAACCTCCGGACCCCACTCCTCTGATTGTTCCAGAACCCCCCGATCCGCCGCGTTTCTCCGATCGCAAGGCCCCTCACATTACCTTCATTAATGCAGCCGTGTTTGCTCTAGCATCCCGGTTGGAAGGAAGCGTGCAGTTTAGCCTACAGCTCCGCCCCGAGGAAAGTACCCTCCGGTCCTCTTCCATGAAGTCCGATCCAATCAACCTCTCCGCTGTTCCTCCGGAATACCACGACTTTGCTGATGTCTTCAGCAAAAGCAAAGCCTCTCAACTCACCCCACACCGAGAGCATGATTTGAAGATCAATTTGGAAGAAGGTACCTCTCCTCCCCTCGGTACTCTTTACTCCCTGTCTCCGACAGAGCTCGAAGCTCTCCGGGGATTTCTTGATGAGCATCTCGCCTCCAGCTTCGTTCGTCCCTCCTCCTCCGCTCACACTGCTCTGGTCCTCTTCGTCTGCAAAAAGGATGGTTCACTCCGCCTTTGCGTCGATTTTCGAGGACTCAACAAAATCACGAAGAAAGATCGCTATCCACTACCGCTCATCTCCGACCTCCTTGATTCTCTGAGCTGTGGTAAGGTGTATACCAAGATTGATCTCTGATACGCCTATCACCTCGTCCACATCGCTCCCGGAGATGAATGGAAAACTGCCTTCCGCACGCAATATGGTTCCTACGAATGGCTAGTAATGCCATTCAGTTTGACCAACGCTCCAGCAGCCTTCCAGTGGTTTGTCAACACAATCTTCGCTGATTTGCTTGACGTTTGCGTAGTGGTATACCTAGACGACATCCTTATCTACTCACAGGACATCGCCTCTCACAAAGAACACGTCCGCGAGGTTCTCCATCATCTCCGAAAACACGACCTCTATGCTAAACCCGAGAAATGTGAATTCCACTCTGACTCCGTCGAATACCTCGGTTTCTTTCTCTCCCCCAATGGCTTGACTATGTCTGCTGACAAAATCCGAACTATTCAGGAATGGCCAGAACCCTGGAAAGTGAAGGACATTCAGTCCTTCCTCAGTTTCGCCAATTTCTACCGCCGTTTCATCTTCAATTACTCCAATATCGTCGTTCCTTTAACCCGACTCACCCGGAAGAATACTCCATGGATCTTCTCTGCTGACTGTCGTGCCTCCTTCCAGAACCTCAAGGATGCCTTCACCTCCGCTCCCATCCTTACCCATTGGATTCCGGATGCTCATATCATCGTGGAGACTGACACCTCCAACTATGCCATTGCCGGAATTCTTTCCATCCGTTGTCCGGATGATGAAATCCGCCCAGTTGTGTTCTACTCCCGCACCCTCACCGCTCCGGAACTGAATTATGACACCCACAATAAGGAATTACTGGCTATCCATGAAGCCTTTCGCTCCTGGTGCCATTACCTCGAAGGTTCCAGTACTTCAGTCGTCGTCGTCACAGACCACAAAAATCTAGAGTACTTCTCCACCTCCAAACTCCTGACCTGCCAGCAAGCCCACTGTTGGAGTTCCTCTCCCAATTCAATCTCATCATTCGTTTCCGCCCCGGACGTCTCGGAGCTAAGCCTGATGCCCTTACTAGACGCTGGGACATCTACCCCAAAGAGGGGGATAAGGACTACGCTCGCGTCAATCCCCATAACCTCCAACCAGTATTTACTCAGGAACAGCTCGCGTCGTCCCTACGAGCAACTATCCTTGTACACCCCGTTCTCCATGCAAGCTCTATCCTTGATGTCGAGCAACTCCATCAGGACATCTTGTCTGCACTCCCTTCTGATCCTCTGGCCTCAATCCATCTCTCCGAAACTTCCCCCGACTCACGATGGTCAATAGATCCGGATGGCTTCCTCCATCTAGACAACCGGATCTATGTACCGGAAGCCAATGATCTCCGGCTCCGAGTACTCCGCTACAAACACGACCATCCCCTGTCCGGACATTTTGGCCAGAATCACACCCTCAAGCTTATCCGTCAGGAATATACCTGGCCAGGAGTTAGGACCTATGTTAAGGACTATGTCAGCTCCTGTACCTCCTGCTCCCGAGCCAAAGTCCCTAGACATCGCCCATATGGTACGCTCAAACAACTCCATATTCCGGAGAAGCCATGGAATTCCATCTCCATGGATTTCATTGAGCAACTCCCTCCGTCCTCCGGTTTCACCGCCATCCTTGTAGTCGTTGATCGACTATCCAAGCAGTGCATCTTCACCCCCACTCACGACACAATCACATCTCTGGAGTTAGCAAAACTCTTCCTCCTGCATGTTTTCTCCAAGCACGGAGTTCCATCACACGTCACCTCCGACAGAGGTTCTGAGTTCATCTCCCATTTCTTCTGCTCCCTCAGAAAAGCCCTCGACATCCGCCTTCACTTCACCTCCGGTTATCACCCTGAAGGTGATGGGCAGACTGAACGAATGAACCAGATGCTCGAACAGTACCTCCGGATCTACTGCAACTACCAGCAAGACAACTGGTCTGAACTCCTACCGCTAGCAGAATTCGCTTACAACAATGCTCCATCCGCTACTACTGGAGTAACTCCGTTTTTTGCTAACAAAGGCTACCACCCCAATATCTCCGTCCACCCGGAACATGACCTCACCTCCGCCCGCGCTCGTGAATACGCAATTGACCTCGACGACCTACATCAATTCCTCCGAACGGAGATGGCACACGCACAACAGCGATACCAAGGTCCCGCTGACGCCACATGAACTCCGGCGCCAGACTTCAAAGTCGGTGACCAGGTCTTCATGAAAGCCAAGTATTTCCGTTCCACCTGACCCTCCAAGAAACTCTCTGAGAAGAATCTTGGTCCGTATACCATCATCGCCCAAGCCGGAACACACTCCATTACACTCCGTCTCCCCGATTCTATGCGCTCCGTTCACCCTGTCTTTCACATTTCCCAACTCGAACCCTCTGTTCCGAATACAATCCCTAATTGCACCCAACCTCCGCCTCCCGCAGTCGAGGTCAAAGGAGAACCGGAATTCGAAATCTCCGAGATCCTAGACTCCAAAGTCAACCGGCGACGGTGACATTGTCAACTCCTGTACTTGGTGTGTTGGGCCGGATATGAAGGTACCGATGAAGAAACTTCCTGGTTACTCGCTACGGAACTCGGACACGCATTGGAACTTGTTGAGAATTTCCACTCACGCTACCCCGACAAGCCCGGACCTTACTCCAAGCCTTAACTCTGTGTCACTCCGGTTTTTTCTCAATCAATCAAAGACCTTTATTTTTAAGGAAAAAACAAAAACAAAAACTATCTACACCTCCTCATCATCACTCTCCTCATCCTCCGTTTCCTCCGCCGCTGCCTCCGCCTCTTTCCTCAGCTCCCCCAACTCTGCTGAGGCCTCTGCCACCTCCTCCTCAGGCACCTCCAGATCCAACTCCTCCTCTGGTCCCGCCACGTACTCCGGATCCAGCGTATGCTGGAGGTCATCGATGGCGGCGACCACCCGTTTCCCCTGCTCCCGGTACTCCTGCCGCATCTCCTTCACCTCCTGCGTAAGGCCATTGATGGCCTTCACAATGAGTCGGAGGGTGTCCTCCCCCTCATCCTTGTCTTCCTCGTCATCCTCCATCTCCGGACTCCAAACCCATGTCTGCTTCCTCTTAGAGCCGCCCCGCGGCGACGTGGGCTCTCCGCTCCTCCTCCTGCTTCTTCTCTGCCCTGCATCGCTGACGTTCCTGAAATTTTCTGGCGGCAAGCGCCTCATCGTCGAAGTCGTTCTCCGCCAGGGCAATGTCCGCCCACTTCATGAGGTCATCGGTGGGGGGTACGGACTTTCCTTTGCTAGCGTTGTTGGAGGTGGACATGATAAATCGAAAAAAAGAAACTTAGCGAAATCAGCCGGAATCCGCAGAACCTTTATTTCCGGAATTCGTACTCCGCTCTAAACTCCAGAATCCACTGGACCATTGTCATCTCCTTACGGCCTTCAGGGGTTCAGGCCTAAGAGGGGGATACTGTCATATCCCGTACTCCCAAGTCCAACTCCAGACCAACTCCGACCCCAATACTGCTCTCCGCCCCTCGCGCCCCAATTCCGGGTGACTCCGTCCAACTCCGGACTTTGTTCCTAATCAGTTCCAATCCATTTGTACTCTCCATTACATTCTGACTAATCTTCATTCTTGTACCTACCTACCATATGGTTTCTCCATTCTACATATGATATCATCTCCATTCCCTCCTGACATCGCCTCTGAA
>KN839839.1:385861-401297 GCA_000827185.1 Hydnomerulius pinastri MD-312
TAAACAAAGATGCATGGGAGCTTATTTGGCATCAGTTGAGATATTTATAAGTGTATCTTTGTTTGTAGGACCAAACAAAAGGCATGACATATCAATTTAGCTAAGATTTGGTGTTTTGTGGTGTCAGTACATAAACTGTTGCAATGAGACCCCTTACTTGTTTTGACTATAGCATCGTGGGAATCTCATGAAATCACATGACCCAGAACTCTATGGATAGCCACAAAGTAGGGCTACAGATTACTATCTTACACCTAAGTAATATTCCCACGGTACACAGAGCTATGGTGTGATTAAGCAAAATTAGCAAAATATTGCAATAGTTTTTGGAGTCACTGTATGTTGCATGTCTTTGTCAGGCTCATAGTCTTCATCTTTGTTAGCTTCATTGGGGTCTTCCTTGGGCGATGACACAATATGTGTTGCAAGATCAAATTGAAAGCATTTATTGGAGTGGTTGAGATGCCATGCAATCTGCAAGAAGTAGTTTTGATTGTTCCCAGTGCATGCAGGGTTCTTGATTTCAGTGATATGGGCATGCTGTCTTGTCTGAAGAAAGAATGATCCCTAAGACTGTTGCCTTGAGAGGTATATTGCTCTAAAATGGAAGTAAGCCATGGAAGCCTGCAGGATATCCCCAGACCTACCTGTAGTTCCCATGTGTGGTCTCCTGTAAGCCACTCATCATAGATGTGCACAAGTTGAGCAGCCATTGACCACACCTTGCTGGGAACAAAGGAGATATGGTGCTCGAACTTGAATAATGGGTGACTAAGGAGTGCTTGAAGGCACTCAATGGAGTCACAATAATGTGTCACAGCTCATTTTGTTGGGAGTGATGGATGCATGGTGTGCAACTTCCAACAAGGGCCAGATGGCAACATCTCTGCATGTAGATATAGTTCTCTTGCAGATGACTTGACCTAGCAGGACTCAGATACAGCTAACATTAGGAGTAGAGAGAAATATATTATGGACCAGAGCCAACAACAAGAAGCTCTCGATTGCCACCATACTTAAACAAGAGTGTAAGAGCCAGGATCTAACTTCCCAGTCTTCTCTGGAAGCAATGGGGAAAAATAATTTTTCTGCATGCAAGTGTGCATGTTCATTGGTGAAAAATTGGGCCATAAATTTTGTATCCCCCGGGTGAATCTGAGATGCCCCAGAATAAAACTTGACATTTGAAACCTCTGGCGGCAGTGGATCTCTGCTGTTGGACTGCATATCAAAGTGTTGTGGGTTGTTCTGCTCCAGCTCATCATGAATGCCTTCATCAACAGATTAAGGAGATAGAGGGACAGGTTGGAGGTGTGACTGGCTGATTTCTGGGATGGGTAGAAGGGTAGAAGTACAACGAGGATGCTTGCCTTCAAGTTGATGTGAAAGATCATTAATCCAAGTGCCACAAGCAGTTGAAGATTGGTTCATGTGTTGTAAAACTCATGTCTCATTTGAAAACCTCTTTCTGCAATCAGGGCAGAATGAAGTCTTCTGTGCCCATGAGAGCTTTTTCCTTGCCTTAGCCATTGTAAAAACTTGAAGCTCAGTGATGAGATCTAGGAGGTGACTCCAGCAAATGCCAGGCAGGAGCAAAGTGCAATGCAATGTGGTACACATGCACTCAGCAAGTCTTTGAATAATGATACAATCTGCTTTCCATTGATCCCTGCTCAGTTTCACATTAACTCAACACTGGTTGTGCAATAAGAAGGTCCTTTGCCTGCCACTACTACTAGGCACTCTTCCTCTGAGTCCATCATGTGTTCCTCATTAGTACCATCTGCAATAATTCCCAAGCAAGAGCCCTCTGATGATCTGAGTCTTGACCTCTACAAGCAGAATGGGAGTACAGGCTAGTATGTTCTGTCCGAATCTCTTTGATCTCATTCTGACTATTTGACTTAGCCACTTGCAGGCCCTAGCCCCTGTTACAATACCTATAAGGTAGGTTTTACCATGTCAAAAAAAAAACCCCTAAGGCTATGGGAACATCTCAAAGTGTTGCCAAGGGTGGTATAGGCCACCTTATAGATATGGACACTCACACCTTGAAGGAAGGTAATGGGTTTGTTCTAATTGTGATTGAAATGGCTGCCATAGAATATAATGCAAGACATTGATAGCATACACTTGCCATTTACATAAGTTTTTTGATTCAGCTCATCTCTGCCAACAACACCAGTGATTAAATTTCAATGCATGGCTATGCCATTGGAGTGCCACATTATCACTGAATATTCACCTTAGCCATCATGATCACTCTGGGTTATGCTCCAGTGTTTTAACAACCCTCCCAGAGCATATATATATTTACCTGGTGGTATGTCAGAATGATGTTCAAGTCAGACATTTCCTAGCTGGTAATGAAATATATGGATTTATCACAATCACTTCATTTTCCTGATGAACATTTTGAATTTAGCTGTAATGTTGACCTAAATGTCAAAACATTTCATAAAATTTAATTTCCTCTACAATACAAGACAAAACTTGAAATTCCCCCTGCAACATAATGTAAATCAGTACTCAAAGTTTTGCCAAAGATATTGGGGTGCAACAAAACTTCAAGTTTTGCATGCATGCTGTATCCAAAGTTCTGACTTCACATTTCGCTCTACGTTTAAGACAGTACTAAATATTGATATTTCTGTTGTGATAAATGTTGGAGCTGAACTTGCCCTAAGCTGGAAAATGTCTGGACCACTACATCAATATGCAAATAGCTGTATGTCAGCCACCATTCTGGAGGAACGGAGGTGCTGGTGGCAGGTTTTTGGGCTCTGACATTGTGGGGCATCAAGTCAGATGCCAGTCTGAATTGTTCCCTGTTCTG
The DNA here is from genome assembly GCA_000827185.1 of Hydnomerulius pinastri MD-312. Classification (NCBI taxonomy): domain Eukaryota; kingdom Fungi; phylum Basidiomycota; class Agaricomycetes; order Boletales; genus Leucogyrophana; species Leucogyrophana pinastri. Next base: position 388,698 of record KN839839.1, read on the forward strand.
CTCCCACATCATTCATATAGTAGTTTGCATTGTCTTTTTCACATAAAAACCTATTATTTACATTGATCTCCTGCCCTTATGCCTACTACTCATAGTTGTTCTATTGTTCCTCCAGCTGCCATCCTGGTGACTGAGGAGGACCTGGTTGGGGATTTTTTGCTGACGACAACAGGCTCAATGGGCTTTCAGGTTTGGTGGATCCCATTACAGGTTCTTCCCCCACAACCCCTAGGGTCAGGGAGGACATTGTCGAAGGCTCTTCTGTGGTTACCCCTGAATGGGTTGACATTGAGAAAGCAGCTGCATTGGCAGAAAACCTTCCTGATGTTCACTTACAGCCTCCTTCAGAGAATGGGGCTGCCTCCAGGGAGTTGTTCACCCCAACAAATACGCACCGCAAAACTCGCGCATGCTCAGGTGGCTCTTTATCATATGATGTAAGCATAGGAAAAGAAATAGGGGTTTAGATGAATCGTAACAGCAGCTGGCAAGGACACATCAGACTGCCCTGTGAAAGTCACATCTCCAGAACCCCCGAATACAAGTAGCAGCAGTGTACATCAGATATCAGATGACATCATGAGCCTGTACACAGCCGGACTTGAGCTGCAAAACCAAACAGAAAAAGGCATGAGGCCCTTTGTGCACGAGGTTGCACTGGAAGGCACCAAGGAAGAACTCATGTGGGTATGAGCCCTATTTGATGATGGTGCAATGGTGGGAGCCATGTGCTCAACAGTCTTCCACATGGTCAAGCACAGACTCCACAACTGGCAACCATCAATGCAACAACTACGGCTAGCAAACGGCACTGTCATCAAATTGGAAGCATGATGGCAAGGCACAATCCAAATCAAGAATGTACGAACCACAGGAACATTCGAAGTATTCAACAGTGGAGGAGGATGGGGATTCCTCTTCAGGAAGCCCCTACTCACCGCATTCAAAGCAATCCATAACTATGTGACAGACGTCATCACAATTGCAGATACCACATGTGAAGCAACATTACAAAACCAGCTACACAATGAACAGCACCAGCAAATGATGGGAACGTATCTAACACTGGGTATCAAACAGCGAGTGATTGCATGGGGGGGAGATAATCCCCCTGTGAGGCGAGTCTCAGCTAAAACTGCACCTGACTCATTGAGTACAACTAACCACCCAATGAGCCAAACCATACAGAACCAATATGGCAGCAATGACGGGAGGGAAAACGAGGACGAGATGAAAGAAACAGAAATAGAAGAAGAACAGGGTATGCAGGGAGATAGAGCAAAAAGCAGAAGCAAAGATGGGAAAGAGAGGGGACTTAGAGGACAAGCATCAGCAGCACGAGTAGGAGGTGGCGAGTAGATGGAGAAGCAACACGAGAGAAGCAAAACACAAGGAACCACAGTGGGGAGCAGAAAGCTCCCCTTAACGGAAGTCCCACCACACATAGCCCAATTCAAAATCCTGCTTGCTGACACACCTGTAAGCAAAGCATAGGAGACAGACTCAGAGGATGGACTAGACAGATGGAGCTTATATTGTAATCACGATCCACAAACAAATGGGGACAAGTGCAGAAATGCAGTGGGGAGTGAAACACTCCCCTTGAGGGAAGTCCAAATGACCCCAAACTGCAACCCAAACGTGCCCACTAACACAACCCCAAGAACAGACATGACAGATCAAATATTACTGATGGTGGCAACAGTATCAGAGGAACTTAGAAGCTCAGACTCAGACAAGAACCTTGGAGGCATACACCCTATACCAACAACGGGTGAACCAGACCCCAGCATCTTCATGAGAAGCACAGACCCATACAAGGCGGAAATAGTAGACTACATCCTGCGAAGCATAATGGTTGGTAAACACCTCAGCTCAGAGGAACACCAGTGCACGCAAGAGTCAATCACCAGTAATGCTGACATTTTTGCATGCATGCTCTTAGAAGTCCTGAAAATACCAGGCACCATACATAATCTCAATGTCCCACCAGGCACCAAGTTCAACGCTAAGCTCAACCAAAGGCTGCTCAACCCTCCACAGAAACAGTTCATGCATAGCTGGACCACACTCATGCACGATGCTGACATGATTGAAAGCACAGTAGTAGAGCGAATACAACATGTTGCACATGCAGTACTCACACAGAAAGCGCACAACGCATCAGGGGGCATGACACTACAGAACATACAGCAAGCAATAAACCAACATTGCATAGCCAACGGGGGGAACTGCAATTCTCAGTACCAGACGCAGAACTGGGAGGGAAACCCCAGGAGACAAAGGCACCCAAGGGCCCACCAAAATGGAGAGTCATGCAGAACTTTGGTGAACTCAACAAGGTCACACACATACCACCAGTACAGCACGGGGACATCTGAACCAAACAGCAGAGACTCAGCAGCCACAAGTACATCTCAGTATTTGACTTTGCAGTGGGATTCTACGCAATTGAAATACCTGAGGAATGGTGACCATACCTAGCCTTCTACGTTGAAGGCAAAGGATACTTCTGGTACAAACAGATGCCCATGGGATTAATGGGAGCACCAACAACGTTCACAGCAGTAGTGATGGAACACTTCCATGACCTCCTAGCAGGTGGAACCCCGGAACTCTTTGTAGATGATGGAGGCACAGCAGCAGATACATTCGATGAAATGTTGAACAAGCTCGAACACGTATTCCAATGATGTCAGGAACACAACCTATTCATATTGCCCACTAAAAGCTGCCTCTTCATGACTGAAACCACATTTGCAGGAGCCACAGTGGGGCCCAATGGAGTCCAACCAGACCTAGCCAAGCTCTCAGCTATAGTCAACTGGAAGCAACCCCCAGACACACTCAACCTCAGCTCGTTCTTAGAGCTAACGGGTCACTTCAGGGACCTGGTCAAAGATTATACAACAAAAGAGTGACCACTCTGAAATCTGCTCCAACAAGTCAAACTCCCATGGCCCACAGTGGAACAAAGAGCATGGGGAGGCCTTCTTGGGGCTCAAAATTGTGTTAACAAGTCAACCAGTAGTACTGCATGCCCCAAGATATGACAGAACACCATTCATTGTCACAACAGATGACTGCCAGGAAGGCTTCGGAGCATGTCTAACTCAAAAAACCAGAGTACAGACACTGTCAGGCAAGTGGGTTGAGAAAATTCTCCCCATTGGTTTCGCCTCAAAATGCACCTCAAGCACTGATTGTAATTACAAACCATTCCTACTCGAATTTGCAGTGCTGAAGTTTGGACTGGACAAGTTTTCAAACATCATATGGGGCTTCCCAGTCAAAATAGAGACAGACTGCCAAGCACTCCATGATGTGGTCATAAATGAGCATGTATCAGCAGTACATGCACAATGGCAGGATGACATACTTGCACACAACATTGTAGCCATCCGACACATACCAGGAAAACTCAACATGGTAGCAGATGGACTGAGCAGGAAATGGGAGGGAGCACCATGGACAGCAGACAACAGCAGCAGCTGGTCAGTCAACCCAGAACCAGAAACAACGCTAGGGGTCATAAATGATGTATTCGCAGTCAAGCACCTACTGCCAGACCAAGAGAAGCTTAGGGAATGCCTCAAAAATGAACCTATATTCTCAGAAGTCATTGACGCAATACTCAACATCAACAGCACAGCCACAGAAATGGATCAGAACCGTGCACAACACCAAGCATCACAGTACGTCCTGGAAGAGGGTAAACTGTGGAGACTACATGGCAGGACAAATGTATGCCCACGGAGCAGAGTAGAGTACGTCACTTGAATGGAGGCAAAAGCCATGGCAGCCAAACAACATGCAAATGGAGGCCACTGGGGATGGGATGCATTGAAAATTGTGCTAACAGACAGAATCTACAGCCCCAAGTTAGACCTCTCCATCATGGCCGCCATCAGTGACTGTGTGAAATGCAAGAACTTAGGGACACCACATCTACATGTACTACTCAGCCCAATCACCTGACAGCACCCATTCGAACTACTAGTAGGCGACTACCTCTCCATGCCCATAGGCAAAGGAGGATTCCACACACTGGGACTGTTCCTAGATACATTCTCACAACATCTCTGGGTCACCAACTTCAAAACTGCCGGAACTGCCAAAACAACAGTCGACAGCATCCAGTTCATCTTCCACAACTTTGCAGCACTGGAAACCTTTATGACCAACAGTGGGAAACACTTCAACAACAATCTCATTAAGGAACACTGTGAAAAATGGAACTGCAAACACCATGTTGTTGCAGCCTACTCCCCATGGATCAACAGTCTAGTAGAAGGAACTAACAAGCTATTCCTGCACGTCCTCAAACAACTATGCACACCACATCAGCAAGATGACAAAAAGTCTGGATCTACTGATTGCTTCTGGTTTGTTCTGGAATGACTGGAGCCAGTAAAATCAGTAAGATAAGTCAGTTGAGTGACCCAGACAAAATCAGTAACCTGGTCCAGAGTGCTTCTGGAAGCAGTCATCCAGAACTTCAGACACTCCAGCCAGCCAGCCAGTCAGCCAGTCAGTCATCCAGAACCCTCCAGTCAGCCTATTATCAAGTCTCCAATTCTCTCAGTCACCTCAGACATTCCCATCAGTCAGATCCAAAGTTAGACAGTTGGCAAGTGAACATCAGCTTCCAAGTCCACGAGAGTCCTAGAGAGTCCAAGTAGGACATTGTATTATAGTGCTACATGGTATATCATCACACCTCATGGTTTTCATAGAGAAATAAATGTCATTTTATTTTATTTTAATACTATATACATGGAATTATCTACTAAAGTAGAATAAAGGGGGGGTGGGGTGCACAGAGGGTGTATGCGGGTGTGGGTGGGGTGTGGGTGAGGTGGTGAGGGTGCGCGGAGGGTGTGTGCGGGCACTGGAGAGATGGTGAGGGTGTGGGAGGTGGTGAGGGCAAGGGTGAGGTGATGAGGGTGTGGACAGGGCAGAGAAGGTGTGGTGGGGGTGCAAACAAGGTGGAGAGGGCATCGACAGGGTGGAGAGGGCATCATGGGGGTGTGGACGGGGTAGTGCGGACGTGAACAGGGCAGAGAGGCGGTCAACAGGGTGGAGAGGGTGCAGTGGGGGTGCAAACAAGGTGGAGAGGGCATGAACAGGGTGGAGAGGGCGACATGGGGGTGCAGACGGGGTGGTGGGGGTGTGAACAGGGCGGAGAGGGCATGAACAGGGCAGAGAGGACGTGAACAGGGTGGAGAGGGTGTGGTGGGGGTGCAAACGAGGCAGTGAGGGCGTGGAGGGTGCTGACAAGGTAGTGAGGGTGCAGGTGGGGATGTGAACGAGGCAGTAGGGGCATGAGCACAGCAGTGAGGGTGCAGGTGGGAATGTGAACGAGGCAGTGGGGGCACGAGCACGGCAGTGAGGGTGCAGGTGGGAATGTGAACAAGGTAGTGGGGGCACAAGCACGGCAGTGAGGGTGCAGGTGGGAATGTGAACAAGGCAGTGGGGGCACGAGCATGGCAGTGAGGGTGCAGGTGGGAATGTGAACAAGGTAGTGGGGGCACGAGCATGGCAGTGAGGGCATGGAGGGTGCTGACAAGGTAGTGAGGGTGCAGGTGGGGATGTGAACGAGGCAGTGGGGGCATGAGCACGGCAGTGAGGGTGCAGGTGGGAATGTGAACGAGGCAGTGGGGGCACGAGCATGGCAGTGAGGGTGCAGGTGGGAATGTGAACAAGGTAGTGGGGGCACAAGCACAGCAGTGAGGGTGCAGGTGGGAATGTGAACAAGGCAGTGGGGGCACGAGCATGGCAGTGAGGGTGCAGGTGGGAATGTGAACAAGGCGGTGGGGGCACGAGCATGGCAGTGAGGGCATGGAGGGTGCCAACAACGTGGTGGGGGCATGGGTGGGGGTGTGAATGAAGCAGTGGGGGTGTGGGTGAGGTGGTGAGGGTGCAGGTGAGGTGGTGAGGGCGCAGGTGAGGTGGTGAGGACGCAGGTGAGGTGGTGAGGGTGCGGGTGAGGTGGTGAGGATGAGAGTGGGGTGTGGAGGCGTGGATGGGGTTTGGAGGGTGCAAGTGGGGTGTGGAGGATGTGGAAGATGTGGTTTGAAGTCGAAAAACATTGTTGAACTTTGCGTCACGTGATCATGTGATGCATCTGAACACAATTTTCTTTCTAAGTCCCACCAACTAGCGAAATACTACACTTTACTACCCTTTACTACACTTTTTTACTACACTTTTTTTTACTACATTTTACTACACTTTTTACTACATTTTACTACACTTTTTTTACTACACTTTTTTGCTACACTTGACTACACTTTTTGTCACACTCTACTATGCTTTTTACTACACTTTTACCTACACTTTACTACACTTTTCTAACTATACTTCACTACACTTTTTAACTACACTTTAACTACACTTTATTACGCTTTTTGCTACACTTGACTACACTTTTTGTTAGACTTAAATATGCTTTTTACTACACTTTTACCTACACTTTTTTTTAACTATACTTCACTACACTTTTTAGCTCCACTTTAACTACACTTTAGTACACTTTTTGCTATGCTTCACTACACCATTTTTGCTACACTTTACTACACTTTTTGGTGCACATTTACTACGCTTTTTGATACATTTAACCTACCAGATAACTGGACTTTCTACATCTTCTGTGCTAAACTTTACTACAATTTTTGGTGCACTTTACTACGCTTTTTTGGTACATTTAACCTACTAGATAGCTAGATTTTCTAACTATATAGCTGACTTGTAAACAGGTCATATTGAGCTTATGAAATCCTAAATTCTGATTGTCTGAGCCTACTAGCGGTTAGCTGGAAGTTCTGGCTATATACCTGTCTTGAAAACTCAGCATACTGAGCTTCTGAAACTTGAACCTTCTGATTATCTGAGTCTACTGATTCTACCTAGTAATCTGACTAATTGAAAAGCTGGCCTACTGGCCAGCTGGATCTACTGAATGTCTTATAGACTCGTGAACTGGATATTCTAAGTCACTGGAATTTCTGATTTACTGCAAGGTCTATTGACTGGATGTTATACCTATCTGGCTGACTGACTGACTGACTAGGAGTCTGGTGGTACTGGTTACACTGTAGACCTTACCAACTGACATACTTACAATCTGAAAGTGTCTGGAGTGACTGATATGACAATATGTTTGGAGGTATAACTGACTGGAACTCTCTGAAAATACTGATACTACTAGCTGACTGACTAACTGATTAACTGGCTGGCTCCAGTACTTTGTTCTGATTCCAGTGCAGCCAGTCAGGTTCGGTGCATTCCAGTACATTCCAGTCAATCCAGTAGATTCAGTGTGATCAGACTTTTTGTCATCTTGCTGATGCAAACTTAGGAGAAGACGACTACAAAACCATCACATGGGACAAGCTACCGTGCACATGGACAGATCACCTAGATGACACTGTACACACATTGAACAACCAGATACTACCAGCGCTCAAGTTCATGCCCAAAGAGCTACTGTTTGGAATGGTGATCAACACCAAATGCACTGACCCAACAAAAAGTGCAGACACCCTAGGACAGGTGGACATAGCAGTCCAGATGGTGTACGTAGCACAACAGTGCCTAGACAGGTACAATGAGGCAGTGTGACACACGCTGAAGCATAAGGCAACCTTTGACAAACAAGTCCTGAAAAGGAAGCCAGGAGAGGTCATATTCACAAGAGGCCAGCTAGTACAGGTGTATTGTAGCGATTTGGACTACACATTCAAATTGGAACACAAGATACTACTGAAGTGGTCTGCACCATACCAAGTCACCAGCTGACTATGCAACTCGTATACACTTGAAACCCTCACTGCAACCCCAATGGCAGGGGAGTACAGTGCATGGTGATTATGAACTTTCCACATGTGAGATGGAACATGGTTGCATCAGGAGCAAAGGGAATTCATGGAGAAGGCAGAGGCAGAGAACAAGGTGGGGCTAAATGAGATGAATGGAAGGGAACAGGAAGCGGAAAGGGACATAGAAGAACCAGATGAAGAGAACAGAGACAAGGAGAAGGAGTAGAAGAGCCCCAGTAGCAACGAGGACATCACTATGTTTTCAAAGGGGGCACATGGAGTAGGGGGAACAGGGGGAGAACCCTCAGGGAGAGCCTTTGGTGGCAGTAGCATAGTAGCTTAGTAGCTTAGTCAGCAGCCCACAAGGGCCACCAGCACCTGTCAGTAGCAGACATCAACACAGACCACAACCGAGGGGACACTCCCTCACTCAGGCTGGTTCACCACGCTTGGGTAGACTCTACTCTGTCAAAATACTGGGTGATTCTCAATCAGCTCCATGCATTCTGTAATCACAAACATATTCCTGACCACTATCATCTTCTAGCTAGTGAAGATCTTCTTTGTGCTTTTGTGGCCTCTTAGGTGGGTCTCCTGGTGGGGGAAACTGTGAAAACTACATGGCGGCCATCAAGGCCTGGGATGTCTACAATGACATTCCCTGGAAAGGGAGTGCTTGTCTCCACTATGTACTCCATGGGGTCTCAAACTTGGCTCCTGCTTCTTCCAAAAGACCTCCTTGGCCTCCCATTACACATGCCATGCTCAGTTTCTTGGCAGCTGCTTTCAATTTGTCAAAAGGGCTGCTCAATTCTTAAAGTCTCATTTTGTTTCATCTCATTTCATCTTGTTTTGCCTCACCGGAGGCAATAAGTATACACCTGGTGTCAAACATTGAAGTCCTGACTAATGCATCGGCACAAATGGAGATCCATGGCCGCTGTGACATTTGTTGACCAATGCACCTCTTGTCACCAACTACCACGCTGCCCAATGCACTGTGTAGTGCCTGCCCAACACCTGCTTACATCAGCATGAATGAGATTATCTTCAATGACAATCTACTGGATGACTTGTGACTCACACAGCCTCAAGCAATACCCAGAGGTACTGGGACAAGGTTTGGCAAGTGAAAACACAGTCATTTTGGACCAGGTATGTATCACAAAGCCTGCTGCATGTATTTTCTCACTTGTTACACCAAATAGCAGTTCTTGCAGGCTCCCTGATATCCAACTGCACCCATTCTCACCCTGAGCCACCTGGGCTTTCGCTCTGTAGCTGTCCTGCTCACTCCCATCACTCTGCAAGCTCAATATCCACCTACACCAGTGTCAGCACCATGCGGCCACCCCTTCTTGTCATTGGCTCCTTTCACAGATGATGAGGACAAATCAGAGAAGGAGAACAACCTGGAACTGATCTGCAAAAGTGTGCGTGAAGCCTTTTGGTTGAGGTCATTGAGAAGTCAAAGCCGAAGCTGAAGAAGGTTAAGAAGGATGTCCTCATATCTCACGAGGAGGCTGAAGGTGGACACTGGTTCAAAGATGACACCATAAGGTTCATTGAGGAGATATTCAAGGACCGATGGGACCAATTCTGACAGAATCATGCAAGGGTATTTAAATCTGTAAGTCAACAATATGATGTAACTGCTTAGCCTCAAACTTGTCATAGATCATTGCTAGCAAGGTGCTGTCAATCAAACAACAGGAGAAGGTCTTGCAGAGCAAGTATTTGAGGCTTGTCCAAGTTTGGCAATACATCCATAGCTTTGAGTCATGGACTGGTAATGGAGGGGACCCTAACCTTCCCAAGCTTTCGGAGAAGGAGCTAGAGGAACATATGAGTAAGGCAAGGAGTGCTGGTCGAAAGCTGGGGAACTTGTCCCCATCATTGTACAGACAGTGGGTTGACATCAGGAAAAATGGATTTTGTCATAGTTGCATTTTAGCTAATATGACAAAAATATCAAAAATATCAAAAAAGCAAAGTCACCCACTATTAGAGGTCATTTATTAGATCTCTGGCAACTTTTGACAACTTTTTCAACAATTGCTACTTTAACAAAGGGGCATTTTGGACAGGACACCATGCCATTTGTTGCCATTTTCCACTTTTTTTGCTATTATTGCAACTATCACTCAGACAAGCAAATGTATAGAAATCACATTCATTCATAAAGTATCTAATATGTTAATATATATATAACATACCAGCAAACACAAGTGAGAAAAAAGACAAACAAGATAGGAAAGACAGGAAAGACAGAAATAGCAAGAAAGACAAGAAAAAATCAAAAACAAAGAGTACTCACCCACTGAATTGAATGGACTAGAATGAACTACCTAAGGAACAAAGAAAGTGAGAAAGACAGAAAGAAAAATAACTCAAGAGTGTACTGGCCTGATTTCAAAGGCTAGATCTCAATGTTAGTGGACAATGAAAAGAAAGAAAAGAAAGAAAAGAAAGAAAAGAAAGAAAAGAAAGAAAAGAAAGAAAAGAAAGAAAAGACAAGACAAGAGGTGCACCTAAGGGCTAGATAGGACCCATGACCATAGCAGAAAGACTTGAAGAAAATAAAATGAAAGTGGAGAGAAGGAAGATGGTGGTGGTGAGAAGAAAGAGGTTGAACAAGAGGTTAAACAATGAAGCAGTGCTTTCTGTAGAGCTTAGTCAGCAAAATTCCCACATCTTGACACTGTGGGTTGATGAGCTCAACTGTGAGAAACAGTGTGCCACTAGTGGCACACAGTGACAACAGACCTTGGGCATAGAATTTACTAAAAGAAGCACCTTTTGCACAATTTTTGCTATTATAACAAGTGCTGTGCAAAAGTTGCTTCTTTTTTCAAAAATGACAAAAACACATTTTCCTGATGGACGAGGGGTGGTACAACATTATGGCAGTGCAGTGAGTTGTCTTGTGACTGTCAAAGGCTACATTCTCACTCCTGAGGCTTTTACTAGTCTTTCTGAGCATCCCAGAGTGTGTCATGAGGATAAGCATAACTCTGCTCAGCTCTCTGACCACAAGGAAGCATTCTCTGACCATGAGGAATATGATAAGCACCTGCCACCATTGAAGACTCCTCCTTGAGCTAGAGCATCTTCTGCTCACAACCAGAATGTGTCTACTGCAGTATGTGGTGTTCCAGTTCCCCCACACAAGGGTTGTCCTGCTTGCCAGAGTGGTGCCCTTGGTGAGGGCATTGGTGAGTACCTTACTACAATGTCTGCTCATATAAAGCAGCAGATGAAGGCTGAGGAGACTTGTACTGAGCTGTTGAGAAAGAGGGATAACCAAGAAGCGATGGAGATGAAGTTCAAGAATGCAAGGGAGATTTTTTCAAATCCTGATGGATTGGATGAGGAGATTGTGAATGCTGTGAAAGAATTTTTTGGCACACTACTTTAAACAGTTTTAACTTCACTAATGGGCAATTTTTTGTATATACTATAGGACTATAGTGGGTAGATATCATTTAATATCTGTTCTCATCTCTTCCGACCTTCTTCCTGGAGCCAATTGTCTATTTCCCATTGAGGGATATTAATGGGACCATCAATGACAGGGGCACCATAGTCTGAGAAATCAGGATCTTCTTGTTCTTTTTCATCCTCCTCATCTTCATCATCACCAAAAACAAAGTCTGGAATCTCCTCTGGGTGATCCTCAAGATCAATGCAAATATTATGCATGACCATGAGAACATGAACAAGCCGGTAGGTGTTTTGAATGTTGTTCTTTGGTGGAAGTCCTTTAGAGCTGGGAAACAACCTTTGAGGAGTCCAAAAGAATGTTCAACAGAGATACAAATGCTGGAAAGACATTGATTGAACTTGTGGTGATGGTGCTGATTTTCCGGACTCCTCCCAGAGGCAATTCAGGGTCTGTGTAAGGATGAAGAAGGTATGGTGTGGAGGGATAACCTAAGAAAATAAGCAATAATTTGAATATAAACATACACATCAGATATCAAACTGACCCTTGTCTGCAAGTAGTTGCTTGTTATTAGGAAAATTTCCCAAGTGTATATGGCAATAATGCCATATGAATGAGTGCTTCCACATCATGACATCAGCAACAGAGCCTGGTCATCCCATGTCAAAGGATGTAAATTGCTGAGCATGATCAATAGTAGCCTGTACATTAATCTAGAAATGGTTTAGTAGCAAATATTTATTCAGAATTAATGTTAATGCACTACAGCAAACTTCTAAGTTCTACAGAGATACGTGGGCTCCATGACTTTGGGCATTTCTGTTAGCTGGATAAGGGTTCTGTTGAGCATACCAACATGGCCAGGAAACCCATAATGGCCCATAATATAATTCTCAACCATACCCTGTCTTTTTTCATTGCCCCAGGTGAGCAGTTGTAAGCCAAGCTCACATGGTACACGGGTCACCCTACGGCACTAAAGAAAGACAGTTCCACTACCCACACCCATCTCCTTTGCAGTACATATAGGGTCAGCTCCACGTTGTCCTACATGAATCTGGATTCATGTATGTACAGGTCGTAGTATGGTAACAGCATGGTATAAGAAAACCCAGCAAACAAATGACTGAGTAGAAAAACACATAGAACAATTAATAGATGAAAGGATGGAAGTCCTGGACTACACCAATTCCCCCTTCATTGTTGATAAAGGACTATAGACCTCTCCCACATAGAATGGTAGCTAGGTACTCGCAAACATCTATCGAAATAGCCATCTATCTCTATAGTGAAGCACGGAACACTGTGAACCAGCGTTTTATAAACCCAAGAGTA
>KN839839.1:426861-462441 GCA_000827185.1 Hydnomerulius pinastri MD-312
ATACATCCCTCAGAAAACATAAACACAAATGAATCACTGGCTGCGGTGACATGACATTGATACAAGAAAAGACACTCTTCCCAATTCAATCCTCTACCTACTGCAACTTGACAAACATTTCCCTGGACTGCTTGAGGGCTGCAAGCTCTGCCTCTAAGGTTTTGCGCTGACAAATAATCAGCAAGCAAACATAAAGGCCGACAGACGCAAACCTTTTCCTCATTACTCGATTGAACCGCATCCGGAACAGTCGCCAGATAATCGGGCTGAGAAGTTACCTTCAGAACCTTCTCAAGATTAAGTCGCGCGAGGTCTATCTTTTTGTCACACTTTGCGACCTCTGCCTCCAGGTTCACGAGACCCTAAAAATCTTCGGCACCAGCACAACGAGGTTCAGAAAATCACACACCTGCACCCGGAGGTACACCACAATCGTTGACGAAACCACCGCCGAGCCACACCCAGGAGGGAGCTGGGTCGATGATTCTCGTATGACATCCACCTTCGTGCAACCTTTAATGAGGGTCGCCATTGTAGCCGTCTGGGATTTCAATAATCCTTCTTCCCTGTCAGTCTGGGCGTGTATAAACACTACAAAGATAATCGTCAGTCAGACAGCAGGGCCCCCAGGGAATGCATACATTGAATATTTGACTGCAGATTGTAGGAGGCAGCTAACGAGCGACCGGTCCGCAAAGCGGCGAACACAAGGTCAAACTCCTTCTCCGCTTCCTCAGATTTGAGACTAGCATCCTATGAGAACAGTAAGTCACATGGTTATTGCCGGTCGCTCTGGAACCTACATAGGTTGGGTACTGTGATACCATGATGGAGGGAGCATCATTTGGCCGTCGGGGGAGACGCTGCCAAAGCTCCTCGGTAACAAAGGGCATGAAGGGATGCAGGAGCCGAAGGCCGTAGTCAAGGCAGATGTGTAGGGTCTGCTGAGCAGACATGCGGGCTTTGGGATCTGCGGTAGGTTCGGTCATCGGTTTCATCGCTTCCTATACAACCGCCGTCAGAGCGATCGATGCGCGCAGTGAGAAACACTGACAATATAAACATCACATAGCTCATACAGCCAGAAGTTGTAAGCGGCAGTGGTGGCTGCCATGAAGTTCCGTTGTTCGAGGTATTTGTTGACCTCACTCGCCGCGAAGTTGAGCTTGTGAAGAATCCAAAGCTCCACGAGACTCTCGTTTCCTGTGTGCTGAAATTTCTGTCAGATTCGCTCCGGAGCACTTCAGATCGATATACCTTCGCAGTACCGTTAGGAGCGAACTCGGGATCGAACTTGAGCATTGCGAACTTGGTGGCGTTGAACACCTTGTTGCAGAATTTCCGGTAACCCTCCACACGAAGTATCTCAAGATTAATATCGCGGCCTGTACATTAATGTGAACTGACGCTTCCAAACTAGGGGACTGCACCTACCTCCCCCTGAGTAAGCGCACAAAGCAAACCTGAGGCCATCTGTCCCACACTCCGGAATACCCTTCGGGAAGTCTTTCTTCTGCCCTGACATAGCTTTTGCGATTTCCTTCGCGTCCAGGTTGCCCTCGTACAGCTTCTGGTGCAAGTCTTCAAGAGGCAAGCCATGGATGACATCGAGCGGATCGATAACGTTGCCAAGGCTTTTACTCATCTTGCGCCCATGAGCATCACGAACCATTGCATGACAAAGGACCTCGGCGAAGGGAACTTTATCGGTGAGATAGATGCCTAGCAGAACCATGCGAGCAACCCAGAAGAACAGGATGTCCCAGCCGGTTTCCAGCAAACTGGCGGGATAGTAGTGTTCGATATCAGGCGTCTAATAATGAATGTGTTCCTTGGTCTTGGTATCAGAATGATAGTGACGCCTACCTTCTCTGGCCAGCCTAAGATCGAGAATGGCCACAAGCCGGAGGAGAACCACGTATCAAGTACATCTTCATCTTGCTCCAGGGTGTAATTGGCACCTGCAGCCAGAACGTTGGCTCGCTCAGTCGCTTCCTCGAGCGTGCGCCCAACAACCCAGTTCTTCCCATCTTTTATCTGTGAATATGGGCATCAATGCTCAACGCCGATGGGCACATAAGACATACATCATTCTCTGCGCCTTCGATGCGAACGAAGTATGCTGGGCAGCGGTGACCCCACCACAACTGGCGAGAGATACACCAATCTTGGATGTTATCCAGCCATCGATACCAGTCGGCCTCTGACTGCGCAGGCCCAATCTTGAGCTCTCCAGCGCGAGTTCGCTACAGTGAAATACACGTCAGCCATCAGTCGCATCGGGGCTACAAACCCATTATCTGACCTTGATGGCTTCCTCTGCCAACGGCTTGCAATTTACCCACCATTGCGGCTTCAACACGGGTTCGATGATATCTCCCGACTTGCTGCATAGAATGAGTCACTGTGACAAGCGACTAAATGCAGGACATCCTTACCTGCAGATGGGAATTTGCATAGGGTTGTCTTTCGTTTCGATAAACAGCCCAGCTTCCGTGAGGGCCTTCCCGACCTCCCTCCTCGCATGGAACCGTTTCATTCCCTATCCCATTTGTCAGCGTCAAGGCCCAGAAAGCACGGCGCGAGCCGACTCACCTTGAACTTCTCTCCTGCGTTCTCGTTCAACGTCCCATCGTCGTTCAAGATGTTGATGAAGTCGAGGTTGTGCCGCACGCCAACCTCATAATCGTTGGGATCGTGCGCAGGCGTGATCTTTACCGCACCAGTCCCAAACGCCATGTCAACGATGATCCCATCCGCCACGATCGGAATCCGCCGATCCACGAAGGGGTGCTTGACGAATTTTCCGTGGAGATGCTAGGCAAGTTGGAATGGGCAGGCTGAAGTCCATTAAGAGATGTTTCGCTCACCTTGTAACGAGGATCGTCGGGGTGGACGGCGATCGCAGAGTCACCCAGCATTGTCTCTAATCGCGTGGTCGCAACAATGATCTTCTCGTCTGCGGAACGGTCGTTAGTGACCGGGGTGCGTCATCGTAGGCATGTAGTTACCAGAGCCCTCGATAGGGTATGCGAATGATGTAATTACACCGAACTCAAACTTTTCCTTCGCGTCATAACCGGGAACGTTGAGGAGGGTACGACCTTCCAGTTGTTTTTGATCGACCTGCAACATGTAAACCCAGTTAGTACGGCAGAGCACGAAAACACTCGAAATTCTTACCTCCAAGTTCGAAAGCGTAGTGTTCAGCTGCACACACCAGTTCACCAGACGGTTGGCGCGATACAGGATACCGTCCTCGTGCAAACGGCAGAACGTCTCTACGACGGCTTTGGAGAGCGACTGTACCGGGAATGAGATTGACGATAAGATGCCATTTTGCCCAACTCACTGGGCTCATCGTAAAAGCAACGCGATCCCAATCGTAGCTTCCTCCGAGTCTGCGCAGCTGGTTCGTGATGCGCAACTGGTAGCTTTGGATGTGTCAGAAGAGGTGTACTGAATGCACGAAGCCTCTGCTTACTCGTTCTTCCAATCCATGACCTTGTTCAAGAAAGTTTCTCTTCCGAGGTCATGTCGCGTCTTGCCCTCTAGCTTGTACAAGCGACGCTCCACGACGGATTGCGTCGAGATGCCAGCGTGATCGAATCCGGGAACAAACAATGTCGTCTTGCCCAACATGCGATTCCTACGCCGACGTAAATAACCCCTGAACTGACATGTAGGACACGACACTCACCATCTTATCAAACAGTCCTGAATAGCCACGGTCAGAGCGTGTCCGATGTGCAAGCTACCTGTAACATTCGGAGGAGGGGCGGGAATCACGAACGCTCCTTCTTCTTTCGCGCTGCCGTCGGCTGCCGTTTGAGGCTTGAAGAAACCCTGGGCCTCCCACCAGTCATACCAAGCGGCTTCGACCGCTTGCGGGTTGTATCCAGCAGCCATCGGCTGGGACATGTCTTTGTGTATAACACGCCAGATATAAAACCGTTTGTATAGAGAAATCGGTTTGACGTAGAAGAATTCCAATGAGCGAGTCAGTGGAATAACGCATCAGAAAGTTACAAATAGGCAGGACGGTTCGTGGTGTACCGGAGACAGTGACCGGGGACCGTAGGAGGGGTGGGTAGCCGTTCAGATGGCAGGAAACGCGTTCGGAGGGAGAAGAAGAGCAAGTCATGAGAAACGGCACAGAGACAAACCGGCATGCAAGCCGACTCACCCTTTTTCTCGCCCTTGGGGGTGGTATTCACGAAGGCGACCTCTTCGATCTTCTTTTCCTTCTCCGCCTTTGCTTTCTTCTCCCCAGCAGGGGTAGGGGCAGCTTGCTTGAGTTGTTTCGCAGCCAGCTTGGCCTCCTTCTCTAGCCTCTTAGCTTCCTTCTTGGCTGTAAAACGGTTATTGTCAGACCACTGTGTAAAGCACGTAACTCACCTGCACTCTTCGTGGGGCCATCTGGAGTGGCTGCTCCCTGATCGCTCGGGGTAATATTTCCTAATGATGCGTCTGATCTCTCGGTCCAGATCACATAGCTCAGACTTGAACTTACCTTGAGCTTCAGTGGCAACAGATTGATCGCTTGGAGTCGACATTCTAGCTATGTGAAGTCGGGGGTATTGTCTATGAACAGAGCTGAGATGAACAGGACTGATTGTGAGTCGCAGATATCGATTTCTGCATGCTTTTAGCATCCGCGTCCGAGTCAGGCAGACTCGTACAGAAAGAAGAAACTGGCGTCTGTTACGTAACGCACGTCGGAAACACGATCGAAATATTCCAAATTGAAATGCTGTTGCAACGACATTCACGTCGCGGTCGTGGTCACTGGTGAGCACAAAATATATAATCTCTAACACAACGCCTCTATAGTCTAACGCAAAGTATCTTTTGATATATACAGCACTGATTGCTTGATTATTCGGGTGACGGTCATTCCCATTTGAATCTGGAACGTACAGCTGAAAGCTACCGACCTCTACCCACTCGGTCATATACCAATAACGCCTTTGATCGACCGTACTTGACATGCCATCAGGAGCCTTTCAATTCACCCATATACCACAGACACTGTTGTGTCTCCTTCATGCATCCCTGGCCTTCGCCCAAACTCAGCAAGCGCTCACCCTTAACTCGGTGACGTCCTTTGCGAGTTCCTCACTTCCGAGTCCTGCCCTATTTGGACTACCTTCTTCTTCTCAATTGACCGTCTCCGTCGCGATATGTTCCTCTCAAGCTTCATCCGCTCGCTTCTTCTTGACCAACAGTACCTCCGGTAACGTCCCCGGCCCTGGAGGTGGGAGGGACGTCTTCGAAATACCTCTAGATAACGGTTACGGTCAATGGACAGGTTTAGCCTCAGGTGGTGGACTGCTATCAGTTGACAATATAGGACAAGGATCGTTTGAAGTTTTCGTGTCCGATAACAGTACGTCGGATGTTATCAGAGTCTCGGTTACTGATTTATTTGTTCTGGTAGTGACAACCTATGGAACTATTGATCAACCTCCCTTGTTGGGGGACACCACAGCGAACCAAGCTCTTCTTTTCTCACATGGATTCTCTTCCGCAATCATAGAGCAACCAAGTTATCCTAATTATACCCTACCCCCAGCCAACTTATCCATGCCGGATACGACTCCTTCCTCCCCCAACTTTAATCTAGTTATAGCGCCGACAACATCACAACTATCATCACTTCCGCAGACAGCTTGCAGCCTTCTAAATGTTTCGTCGACTGGCTCGATAATCAGCAACGACTTATGGCTGCGAGGCAAAGATGGATGGAGATCACAATGGCTAGTTGATGGTCTGTCTCCAATGACAAACTATACTGCCTATGTAATCGAGGATAAGATGAAGGTCAGTGGGCCAATATACTTTGTGACGAAGTCCGGTACGTTTCGTTTTACCCCAGACGATTTCTCTCAACCAACCATCGAATAGCCAGCTTCCCCTGCCCGCTCGTACACTCCCTTCCCTACTGCCCTTCCACCGCGTACGCCGTCCCACTCCCCCAACCGCAAGCTCCCGCTACTGCTTACGACGCTACCTCCCTGCCAAGCACCATCTCCGACCCTCTCCTCCAGTACATGGCCAACTTCACCACCATGCTCCTCACGTTCGCCTGCGGACGCGACCTCTATTCCCCCCTACAGACCTGCGCAGACTGTCAGCAGGAATACCGCTCGTGGCTCTGCAGCGTCTCTTTCCCCCGCTGCTCTGAACCTGCTCCCTCCTCGAGCTCGTCTTCCGGTAACAATGCCCAAGCCCCCCTCTCAGCGCTTCAGCCTCAGCCGAGCGGTGTAACCCCGAGGAATCTGTTCTTCCCGACTGTCAATTACCCCTATACCACCCTGCTGCCTTGTCTTGAAACATGCAACGCCGTCGATCGCGCATGTCCCAATTTCCTCGGGATCAAATGCCCAGTCCCGCAGTTCAATGCGGACGCTAGCTACGGTGTAGGCTTCGTAGATAGCTCAGAAGTCGGGGTGATTGGGCAAGGAAAGACGGGAGCAGCGCAGGACATATGGGGGAACGTATGGTGTAATCCAAGCTAGCCAAAGTATACTTACCATCTCACACGTGAAGATGCCAGCTCTCTGTCAATGATTGCCATGTGGATAATAGGCTCCCGCACACCAAGCCCCGCCCGCAGGCCCGCACTTACTTCACCTGACTTTGTGCTTGAGGCTATCAAGTGACGAAGAGCTGGTGAATGCTTGTTTTCAGGCGAATTTGGCTGATGCGTGTCCTCTAAATGCAGTGCTAGAAAGGTATCAAGCTGTCTTGCCCGTAGTATACTGGTCTACCCCTCAAATGCCCCGGGCGCAACGTCCACTCCAAACGCGCTCTTCGCAAAACCTCGCATGCTTCTCTCCAGCTCATCTTCGAAGCCCATGTTCGACAATCCTAACATGGCTCTTACCCACTGTCGCGTCTTGCTCGCCCAGAATGCAAGGTCGATCGAGAACATGATGCCCCGGAACGTGAGATAGTGCCAGTATTCCCTGGCGCGCTGCGTGAACGTGAGGTTGGCTGAGGTCGTCAGGGACCGCGAGGCCCAGTACCCAGTAATTTTGATACGGTTGACGGGCGAACCGAGTGCCTGGTTATTACCTGAGGAAGAGGATCAGTTACCAGCCCCAAAACAACGAAACACGCTACAAACCCTGCACAATCCTGCGACCAGATCATCTTAGCGGGAGTCGTTTCGAAGTAGAGAGTAAGAAACAGACCTCATGTTCCTCCCAAGGAATATAAGCTCCTTTGGCATCTTATCCGTATCCAACAAGAACCCCTTCAACTTTGCCTTCATCCGCACACTCTGTTCATACTGATTCAATTCCTTCACCTCGCCGTTCCCATTCCAATTCTTCTTCCCGAACCTCACCGGCCGCATCAGCGTTGCACTCGCAAACAAGTCTGGTGTCCCAATTCCCCAAGACTTCGTAACCCCTTCAACAGCATCCCAGTCCGCAGCCAGCAGCCCTCTCCACAGCGTTGCGTACTCCCGCCTGAACGACTCCCTCACACGGACGTATAGTCCATGATCGAGCAGCACAAGCTGCGGGCGCGACGCGTTCGCTGGATGTGGTCGAATGATGATGTTCCCTGGGTGAGGATCACAATGGACCCACCCCCAGCTAAACATCTGGGCACTAAACAACTCGACCATGGTCTGCATGATCGTACGTACACCACCCTTCAAACGTACCCCCTCGAGAGAAGGGTGGATCCTAGACGCAGAGGGTGGAATATTAGAATCATCTTCGCCCATGAGCCTTCGGATAGCACCGCGGTCGCTTAACCGCACCCCATCGATCCATTCAGCAGTGAGCACTTTCTTCGTCGAATATTCAGGGAAGACCTTCGGAATGTGCACCTTCCCAGCGAGGCGTGGTTCCGCGGCGATAAACTCGGCGGTGACGCTCGCATTCTTGGCCTCCTGCACGAAGTCAAGCTCCTGCCTCAAATGGCTGTTGATGAAATCTGCAGTGGTTTCAGCATCATCAGCACATGGGAGCAAGAACCTGGACTCACCGACTGTG
The DNA here is from genome assembly GCA_000827185.1 of Hydnomerulius pinastri MD-312. Taxonomy (NCBI): domain Eukaryota; kingdom Fungi; phylum Basidiomycota; class Agaricomycetes; order Boletales; genus Leucogyrophana; species Leucogyrophana pinastri. The sequence goes on from KN839839.1 coordinate 434,874, forward strand.
AAGTAAACAGGCATGTCAAATATCCAATTCTCGAACATCCACATCACCATCCTGAAAGCGCCCAAGTCCCACTCGATTTGCTTGCTCACGTCTGGCTTCTGGATCTTGACCGCGACCCATTCACCGCTCTTGAGCTTTGCGCGATGGACCTGGGCAACACTCGCGCTTGCAATAGCTTGTTCTTCGAATTCTTCAAAGACGCCGCCAGGACCCGCAGGTGGGCGGCCGAACTCGGACTGGAAGACAGAGAAGACAGTTGGGTAGGGGATTTGTGGTGCATCATCGAACAAGCGAGCGAATTTGTCTTGCATGGGGCGAGGCATCAGCGGGGCATTTGCGCCAATGGCCTGTCCTGAAGCACAGCAAGATACACAGCAAGACAGGCATCCGTTAGTACACACGCACAGAGGTCAACCCATATATCTGATAACACACGCACCAATTTTGATATACAGGCCGCCATTCGACGTGAAGAGGTTGTACATCCTATCTGCGACTCGCTCATGGAGCTGCGGTATTCGATCGGCCTTGTCCGGTTGGAAATTAATCTTATAGTCTAGGGTTATCATAGCGCACTGTGAAAAAGTTAGCACCCAAGGTATAGCATTAGTAAGAGATATAGAATGTGATGAAAAGGGGTAATGTCGCGTGCACCCAAAAGTGCATGCGATAAGCGTTCAGAAGACACCGCCAGCGCAGCTATCCCCTTTCTTTCGGAAAACACGATGTTCCAGAGATTAGGGTCAGTGGTGGGCGCTCCGAGGACAACGCGAAGTAGAACCATACAGGTAGGACGGCAGAAAAGACTAGACTATATGTATGAGTGTTACTAGCAGAGACTGCGGCATCGCTGTTCGGAGGCAAGATCCTATCTCGCGTGCGTCCCGAGAATCAAGCGAATGCATGAAGATACACCCGCGGCGTGCGTGTCTGACAAGTATCGAATACGCAACAAGTTTGAGCCGGAATACTCACTGTGTAAAGCGTTCGAACATTTCGCCCTATCGCAGAGGCATTAAGCTCCTTGTCAATGAACCAGAGCGCCCCGAGCCCTGCCGCGGCATATGTTATTCGTCGGCCAAATTTGCGCAATCGCGAGCTAGGATTTCGAGAAGCCTGGTGAGTTGAAGTGGATAGATGGCTTCGACCAATAGAGTTATATGCTCTGGTATTGAGTGAGAATAGAAGACTCTTCTCCGTAGTTCGTTGAGCGAGACGAAGGAATATTGACATGCCGTGTCTGCGGTATCGCAGCGCCTGGCTCTAGAGCAGCAGTGGAGTTGAAATGAGAAGTCTATATGGTGCTATTACCCAGCAGTGCAAGCATAAGAACTCGTCTAGAAGGTTGGAAGGTGGTCCTGAAGATATAGATAAAGCGCAAGTTCAACAAACCTTTCCAAGCTTTTTAGGGATTATGCCAGCTCCGGCAAGGCATTCGCGGCAACATAGTACTCGGAGGCGGGATCGGCATGCCATCGAGTTCCCGTGTTATGACGCAAGCCGGCGAGCAGAAGTCGTCACGTAATCGCAATTGACTGATCGTAGAGCCCCAGTCACGCGGAAGATGGTGAAACCTTCACTCCGAGCCAGTCCCCATACTACCTACCAACCCATTGGCCAGCATGTTGTCCACCGTATCGCACCCTATCTATGCCATAGCGGCCCCTCACCTCCCACACCCGAAGATCTCGCAAGCTTTTCCCTTCACCCAGTGTGAGTCTGTTCCCACTCCGGCTGGCATACCCGTTTCGTGCAGGCCGCCCATCAACAGAAGGTCAAGCACTGATGTAGTTGTGCGGTCTGCGCCCCTGCATTTGGGCTGTCAGTACGGATTTCCCGTTTACTCCATCACCCTTCTGTATGGAAGAGCAATATTAATTGTATTGGTCCTCTCCGAGCCCCCATGGGTTCCAGGCGGCTGTATTGTCGTGACACAGACCTGCTATACGCAATTTGGCGTCATAATCACAGTCATAATGAAGCCCCCCTCGCACAACTGTAGCGAGTCCGTGCGAACGGGAGCGGTATCTTTTTGGAGCAACTGCGGGGCGCCTGTGCTGCTTGCAATTCAAGTTGTGAAGTTGCAATGCCTGCAGGATCAGTGGCGGAAAACTCATTCATGACCCCAACCGTTGGCTTGTAATATGGGCGGTATATTCGCTAATCTCTTGGCTTTGTTCTGGGGCTGCAACCACCATCTCATGACGACCTGGAAGGTGTCCAACTTGTCAACTGTACTTGTCTTGAACCCGAGTGTCTGGAACATGCCGAGATGCCGACACCGAGTTGGACAGCTGTGTACCCCTTTCAGCGTGTTACCTAATCTGACTAATTTGGTCGAACAACTTGGTATAAGTAAAGGAGGGGCCGACCGAGACCCCGTCATCTCACTAGATTCTCTGCTGCTCTCGAATGGTACCGACGCCTTTGCATTCCCCTCGCTCCTCCCGTCTCTTGGTCACCCTTTTTTCAGTTTTCTCTCAACATGTGCCCAACATTGCTCGTAAACTTCGTGGCTCCGATGACGGAGAACCCACAATTCTGCACACCTACGCGAAACGCGCCAGCTCAGAACCGCACAGTACCGAGTTCATCGTCTTCGCCTGTCTCATTCCCGTTCTCGTCCTCTTGTCGGGTGTGTTTGCCGGTCTGACATTAGGTTACATGAGCTTGGACGAAACCCAGCTCAACGTGCTAAGTATCTGTGGTACTCCGTCAGTATCTCGTGTATTTTCCCTGTACTCTCATTTCAACAAACTGACATTCTCCGCGTCCCATAGTCAGCAAAAGCGTTATGCTGACAAGATCAAACCCATCCGCCAGAACGGGCACCTTCTCTTGGTGACCCTCTTACTGGCAAACATGATCGTGAACGAGTCACTCCCAATTATCTCCGATCCTGTTCTTGGCGGAGGGGTACAAAGTGTCGTCGTTAGCACGGTTCTCATCGTTATGTGAGTTTTCTCTTCGTGTCACACGAGACTTTACAGCTCTATTCCTCTGTTTGCCACGTACCCGCGCCAATCTGATACACAAACGTTCATCGCTTTACATCGATACTGTTTTCTAATTATGGCTCTTGACGTCACGCATGCTTCTTGGAATTCTTTCCCCGCATTTGCGAGTCAACGTAGACGTAACATGACTCTTCTTTATTCATTTAAACTGTGCCAGCGCGGATGGAACATGAGTCGCTGACGTCCTTTTCTTCAGTTTCTCGGAGATTATACCCCAATCCCTTTGCACCCGCCATGGTCTATACTTGGGCGCTAAGATGGCTGGCTTCACGCGAGTCTTGATCTATCTGATGGTTCGTTGGATTAGCTTTTACGGTGGCGTCGGGGCTGACTGTTGAGCAGGGTATTGTGGCGTGGCCAGTAGCAAAATTGCTCGAATTTGTTCTCGGTGCCCATCATGGCATCATTTATCGCCGAGCTGGTTAGTCTTGTCTCCTTCTCCCAAGCGTGTCATTGACATTCCAATCATAGAGCTCAAGGAGCTGATTGCGATGCATTCCTCGATGTCTTCCCTTGGTGGTGATTTGAAGACCGACACCGTTACGATTATCGGTGCTACTCTGGATTTGCAAGAGAAGGTCGTGAAACAGGTAACCACCTTCCCCATATCTATCTCCGCTTCTAAATTCCGCGAATAGGCGATGACGCCCATCGAAGACGTTTTCATGCTTTCGATCGAGTCCAAACTGGATTATGAGCTGATGAAGAAGATCTGCTTGACTGGTCACAGTCGTGTCCCGGTCTACGAGGAGGTAGAGGTAGCCGTAGACTCTACTGGTCGCCTCGAAAAGGTCAAGAAGATTATCGGTATCCTTCTCGTCAAACAGGTAACTTCCCGAGTTGTGTCATTGATGTGTTTCATCGCTCAATCTTGTTTTGTCCCTAGTGCGTGTTATTGGACCCGAAAGGTGAGGCATATTCCCAATCTAGTTTCTGTTAATTTGTCTGAGCCGACTGATTTCAGATGCTGTTCCTTTGCGGAAAATACCCCTGAACAAGGTTCCTTTTGTTCCCAACAACGAATCTCTGCTCGGAATCCTAGACAGGTTCCAAGAAGGCCGTTCCCACATGGCTATCGTCTCTCGATTCAGCGTCGAGAAAGCTGCATCGGTCAAGAAAGTAGCCAAGCGTTCTCTCACTCAGCGTCTTCGTGAGCGTGTCGGGATGGGTGACTCCAGTGACTCGAGCGAATCAAGCGATGATGAAGACGATGACACCAAGTCGAAGGCCAAAGATCGCAAGAAGAATTCCAAGGGCATCTCATGGGCCGATGAAGCTGATGGAGATTCAACGGTTAGAGGTGACGGCGCTACTGAGTCGGATGTCGGGGAGGAGAAACCTAAACGTGCGCCATTCACTGGCAAGGGCCGTGGAAGGCCCAAGCAGCGCGGCCAGCTTCGGAACATGGATATCGAGATGGGTACCGTGGAGGAGCTGGACAAGGATGAGAAAGACAAGGAGAAACAGAAACTCAGGTTACACAAGCCCACCACTGGGCTGGAACAGAGCATGCCTGCTGACGCTCTTTTGACTAAGAAAGGCGCGGAGGATTTCTTGCAGGGTATCGATCCCGCCATCATGCCGCTTGGTATCATCACACTTGAAGATGTCTTGGAAGGTACAAACGCTGTTTGCCTTTTCGCTGGAGTCACTAACAATCCCCTCTAGAGCTTATCGGCGAAGAGATTTACGATGAATTCGATCCCGAAGGTGCGAACGGTACCATATCGTCATATGTCCCTTCGGAACCGGCAGTCTCAAAGAAGCTTCCACGATCTGAGTCGTCTCCTGATCTTCCGTCCACGGCCGTCGAAATCAACGAAATCATCGTTACACCTCCTCCGTCTAGCCCGAAATCAATCACAACCAGCCCAGTTCTGCGTCCCTTAGCCATCCGTGGGCTTAGCTTCCTACGTTCTAAAAGTGCTCCGCCTAGCCCACGCGACGATAACAGTAGAGCTCCGTCTATCGCTTCTCGCTCTCGGAAAGGAGCTCTACCGACCACGCCCGCCGAACCCAACGATGAAAGCGAAGGCACACCCTCGACCGTTGTTCAAAATCTTGAAGCGATCGTTTGTACTGACGAGTTCAAAGATGTCGAGGAAAAGCCTCAAGACACAGCGACTCCGAATTTGGCTTCCGAGAACACCACAGCTCCAGCCGCACCTCGCGATGCACCTATGAAGAAGAGGGCTCTTAGCAGTGCCGGTATCGCGTCTGCGCTTCCTGGTCCGGTCAGCACCCCCACGTCGAGGGCAACGTCGCCTGCGCCCTCCCTCGAGGCTATTCTACTGGATAGGAAACGTCGTCTCGCTGCCGCTGCCGCGACTGCTGGTAAAGACACGGGCCCAGTCAACACGCCTGCTATCCCTAGTACGAGTGATGGCCGCGAGGTGAGGGCTCCAGCGCTGCGAGTCACGACCCCGAGTATCAAAGGCGCGAGCAAGTTCAAGAGTAGTCCGCTTGGAGGTGGAGAGCGCACCGGCATTGTCGTAGCAGAAAAAGTCAAACAAGAGATGAAGGACCGCGAAGAGGCGGTTCGTATACCTGACGAGTTGGACAAGGCGGGTCCGGATAAAAAGGAGGACGACTCTGGTTACTTATAACAATAACCAAAGGAGCAAAAGCTCCATTGACTTCTGACCTTGATGTTGATGTACGATAAATTCGCCGTGTCGAGCCCTGGTTACTTCTCTTACAATTTATTTTTTCACCCTCATGTAGTCTTCTGAATCACCTTATGTTTTCTGTGGTGGCGTTGAGCCGCACTATACCTACTCAATGAACTTGTTCCGGTGTTTGACCTTTCCATGGGGCGAAGTCGTGCATTGATGGAAACTCTCGAATCCTGTCTTTATACATCAATGACCGTGATGCTCACCAAATTGCATCACAAGACTATTATCACCTTGATAGCAATAAGGTAGTAAATTACAACGAGGGGCACAAGGAGGTCCAAAATCATGCCATGCTGGTGGTCTGCAGTCCGTCGCTAAGCCTCGCCTCCATACCAGAACCCTGCCTGACGCTCTCCTTCATCTGGAGACCAACCTCCTCCAAACCATCCAAGACGGCTTGGTACAGCACTTCCTCTGTCGGTCCTTGGACGCCCCTTCCGATAACCTTGCCATCAAGGACTGCGAGCGCAGCAAACGCCACAGGCAAACCAACGCATCTCGACATAGCCGAAGCAGTCGAGGTGCCGTACGTGACGAGGGAAGAGGTATGCACTTCTGTGGCTGCCCCTGGAATGGATGGTTGAGCAACGATCTCGTGTGAGAGTACGACCAGATCCCGTTCGCCAGGATTGTACTTCAGTTTGTGGGCGAGAACGCTGGTCAAGAGGTCGATGGGAGCAAGCGGTTTGGAAGGAACGGGTGGGAGGTCCTGTGAAACTTGGCGCGACGGTGTGAGATCGAACCACTCAAGCGCTCTCAATACATCGTCGCGGCGCGCGTCGGACACGACAGCTGACAGAGCTGAATGAAAAGAGCGTGGATCCTCAGGGATACGCTCCTTTAGTCGCTTCTCTAGCGCCAGACGGGCCAAGTCTGACCACGAACGAAGGAGAACGTGCGATGAAGGATCAACATCCAGCAATCCAACGGCTTTGAAAGAATGCACGAGGTCCACAAAACCGGGGTATCTGTGAGCCGTATCATGGTGGAAAACTTGTAAAGCCGTGTTCCCCTAGAATGAAGCATCGATACGTACCTCAGTGTTCCTCGCAAGACTGTCCGAAGGTTGTCCAGCTTGCCGAGGCCATAGGTATCAGCATACGGCAAACTATCCCTGTTCGCGATACCCTCTAGCTTCAAGACATTTGAGATGGGAACGTCGGGGAAGTAGTTGCTCAAGATCCTGTCGCCGGGGATCTCCATCACCTATTCATGCGTGTCAGATTAAGTCCACCTGACAGTGACTAGGCTCATACCTTTCCGTCGAGCTTGAATCTGGCGCCATTTAGAGCTGCGTTGAGTACTCCTCTTGGGCTCCAGCTGAACTTGTACCCCAAGGGGACGTCCGACGCCTCAGGGGCGGGAAGGCCACCACAGAATGAAGTGAACGACAAAACACGCTTGTTATCTTTCCTCAGCTGTTTGAGGAGTGACAGTGCGGAGCAGTGATCAATGCCGGGATCCAGGCCAATCTCATTCAATAATAGAACATTGGCTGACTCCGCTCTAAGTAAACACGAGCATTCCATAAGCGCGAAGGCAAGAACACGTAATACATTTTTGAACGTACCGCTCACTCAGAGACCGCATTGCTGGTGAAATATATGACGCTGTGATAAGGTGCTTTCCGTGCTGAATGCACAGCTCTGCCACAGACGGATGGAACGGAACTGGGAGAAGGCTACATCCCGTTGCGTGATTAGCGTGTTGCATGCATCGAGAACACAAAAGAGCTCCACTGAGCGGCCTACCTAATAACGACATCGGCACCCTCAACGAGGCGCGAGATCTTCTCTCCGTCTGTCACGTCCAGCAAACACGCGCTAGCGTTAGGAAGCCCGCGGATCAAACTCTCAGCTTCAATGCTCGAGTTGCTAGCTGATGGATGAAAGCGTGTTCAATGTGATGAATCATACAACGTGCAATGAGTCCAGGGTATCAAAAATGTACATGCGAGATGAACTACTGACCAACAACCAACTCAATGTCCGATCGCTTGAATAACTCATGTACAGCAGGTCCAGCAACCATCCCACTTCCGAGCATGAGCACTCTCTTCTTCCTTGCTACGCTCTCTGACTGAGCTGCAGCCGTAATCGACTGCCACTTCCCAACAGGCTCTGCTAACCAGGTGTGTTTTCCCTGCAGCTGACCATCTCTTGCAACAGTGGCTACCTTCAGAGCCTCAGAAAGCTCCTGATCCGCCGGCTCGCCTCGATACTCATTGATGAGGGCCTTCAGGTACGGCATGAGCACTCCACAGAAGTGCTGGGATGCATCGAGCGGTAAGCTAGACGGAAGAATATCCACAGACATGATCTGCACGCTGGGGAGATGCGCCGGGAGTGTCGCCGGGCGGTGCTTGAAGAAAGGGTCCGAATTTGTTGATGCGCGAGGCATAAACTCAAGGCCGCCCTATGGGAGAACGTGAGGGTTGGTCCGAAGCAAAAGTACGAACAACTTAGCCACTGGGTAATGCATAGGAAGAAACGGGATCACTTACTTCCACATCACAGCTGATGTCACCGATAGTTCCAAATCGTGCACGTCCCACCTCTGCAGCACGTGTCAGCGCAGTTGTAAGCGCTTCGTTCGTCATGAGACGAGGAAACTCTGGAAGCCAGCCCACTCCATTCAGGAAGAGGGTTAAGTAGGGTGCAACCTTGTCACAACGAGTGAGTTAGCGTGCCCTGATAATACCGAGCAATAAAACATATACTTTTGTTGCAAAGTCAGATTTGTAGAGGGATGGGTTCCCATAGTAATGAGTTCTATCATATTGACCACCGTCAACTCGGGAGAGGTACTCCTCCGGTGAAGCGTGAACAAGGTACACCTGCGAGTGTCGGTTAACATCACATCCACCCAAGTTATCAGTTCGTCTACCTTGTGCAGGTCTGTATCTGTTGAAGTCACGCGTTAGTAATATGTCCACAACTTTTCCACGAAAATCACTATTACCGGGACTGCTAACCAGAGCTGGGAGATCCTTGACATTGACTTTCACGACAGGAAGTTCTTCGAGAATGGATAGAACTCCTTGTGAAACATTTCCGTTTCTGAAGGACGTCAGATGAAGGTGAGAACTCGGGCCAAAGAATAACCTACCCAGTCAGGCCTATAACGAAAGGACCCAAAGATTTTGGTGTGCCATCATTGATGATATCCTGACCAATGGCTCTCAAAGCCGCCCGCAATGAAGGCAGCGAGACGTGGGTGTGAGGTCGCGGTGTGTGCTAAGGTTAGGAGTTCCATAAATAGTAATAAAGTTTTGACGTCAATGTGCTTACAAGGAATGGTGAAGCAACGCCAAGCTCAAGATGGGCGTGAGCCAGCGCCGAGAGAGACTCGAGCGCACCAGCAACTAAGTACCTCAAAGATGTCAGAAACGAGACTAGGGATTAAAATTTGTTACTACCTCCAGCAAACCATCCAAAGCCAACAGTTCTCTTGCCGTCACGACCCGTGAGAAGTTCGTAGTCTATCAGTCTCGGTGACAGATGACGTTGCGGATCTTGACTCAAGAAGCGAGACAACAGTTCCATGTTGTATGGTTGCCCCTTGGTCGTGTGCGAGAACATCAGGTGTGTGCGGGGTACGAGAGATCGCGACCCTGGCCGAAGAGGATTCAAAGGGGAGGTGACGAGTTCACTCAGCGGTGTTTCCTTGATCCCGAGGACAATGTGTGCAGGCTCGAGGGTGTGATGAAGTCTTGCGCCAGCCTGCGATGAAACTCGTCAGTACACCAATATTCCTGGCGAGCGCCAGCATATAAACTAATGTCACGAACCTTGATGTACTGGTCGACTGGGAATACTCTCCTGTCGCAATCCTGGATGAGAACGTCCACGCTGTCCTTGTTCACCAGAGATTCAACAGCATCCGGTGTCAATGGACACCTGCGCTCCCATATTCTCGAAGGGTCCTCTCGACGAATACCAATGGTGAGCTTCGAAGAGGATGAGACAATAGTTGCGAGCGCTCGCCGCGTCGCCTGAGAGTGAACAGAAGTGCATTTGCGCAACCTCTGTGATAGCGTTTGAGGAGAACGTCGAATCATCGGCGCAGCCATGGCTGCTAGTTGCAATGCTTGGCCAGATGAAAATTTAGCACTTTGTTGCGTTCAGTTGGGCCTGGGAGCAATGTCAATTCGCTCCCTGTACCGTTCGGTGAAGAGGTGAGATACGGGTCGTTCGGTTAGTTTAAATAGTAGGCGGGGGCTTCAGGGACTCGTATGATCCGACCGAGGCGGCTGAGGTCCTTTACGTTTATAGTCATACAGGCGCCGTCACTGCGTCAGAACCATCACTGGTGACTCCATAGAGGGAGGTTAGTAGGCAACCGGCGCAAGGCGTGGTTGCATCCTGAAGTCCGATGTCAACGCGACCACATTTCAAACACTGCCAGTTGTGATCATCGTTTCCGAGTCAGGTCAACGAGCGGAAAGATCTCACTTCGCAGACACAACGCATCTGATGGTTGTTGTTCCGCCACCGACCACCACCAGTGTTCTTATCATCTACGTTCAAGTTGGTTGACTGCTTGCCTTTGAAGTTATATGGGCGCTTGTGTCACGCGTCCCATCTCGTATGTGGGCGCTTCGACTCACATCGACAGCAACCGACCCAAAGTACTGTGTCCCTGGTAAAGACCATTCTGGATGTCCGCGTCACCCATCCCAAACTTGCGCCGGCTTGCGTACCCGAAGAGCCCAAGTACGCCCGCTGCCCTGGATACTTCGAGGTCAAAGACACTCACACTGGGCGACGGATTTTGTATCATCCGCCACACTCCACCGCGGGGTTCTTCTACTGGTAGGGTGAGTGGGCAGCTTTTCCTAGCTAGCTCAGTGTTCGCGGTGCAGCCCGGCGCCAACCATCCCGTCAAATACTTCGGGCCGCTGAACCATTTGCTATGAGTTCCGAGGCTCAGGAGATTACTGACAGCAAGCGCTCATAGTGCACCGAAAAGTACCAGGCTGAGAAACACTTTGAGAGGTGAACCATTCTTCGTATCCGATCACGCCAATAGATCCCTCGACAAATAGGTGCCATTGCATAACATTACACTGCATAGATGCCCGCATTCCCCAAAGTCCGTAGCTAATAGTTCTCGTCAACCACCTAAAGGCCGAGGTTAATTGGCGAGCAGCCAAGGTTGATCAAGCCGCTCTGTAAGGTGACATCAGTATCTATCCAAGTTGTTCTAGTGAACAAACTCACGTAGCTGTTACCGGTGCAGCAGACAGGCTCCTGGGTGCAGGTGGCTCCGGAGCCGGTGCCAACTACGGTGATGGGGGAGCAGCCAAGGCCGACTTGGCCAGTGAGATCACCAACAACGATGCCAAGGAGACCCAACAAGGTTGTGACGGCGCTGGAGTCAGCCTGTTGTACCTCGTCAGTGGTATACTTTTGTCAATTTACGAGGTGTCTCACAGCCTGGACACTGTTGCAGCATTGCAGGGAGCCAGTGTCACACTCGCTGGACCCAGTGGCGACCGCAAGAAGAGCGAAGGAAGCAGCGGAGATGACAGCGAGACGAGGGAACATGATGATGCTGGTGATTCCTTGGGAGGAGTAGTGTATTGGAAGTCTGTTGGACTGAGGAATATCGTGCTTCGCAGGGACACCTTTATAGGATTTGCTCGCTGCCTTGATCACCTCTTGTCGAAGTTCTGGATCTGGTGGGTCATCTGTTTTTGCTGTTTGCCTCATTTCCTGACATAGAATTTGACGGATTTACTCACTCTCGTCACCCCTCAGTGTTCCGGACCGCTCCATCGCTTCGACTTCGTGAAAATCGCTGACGAGCTTCTCCAAGGGGTTCCGCCAATACGATATCAGCTTCCACTTGATCAAGGCAATGCGACGTGTTTTTATTCCACGTTCTAGGCACAACGCTCGGCCAATCTACGTCCGCGGTGGCACGACAGTTCATCAGCTTCTCCGTCTGCATTATGTGATTTTCGCGGGAACAAACTTGCTACCCGTCCGACCAACCGGGGCCTCGAGGTTCGGACCACATTGTCCCTCGATTGCCGTGGCATCAACTCACGCACCGAGCTATTCGCTTGTGGAGTTCCGATCTATTTACGATCCGCTGCCCTGTGGAACAAGAATGTTCCCACTTCTGCATGTCCAGTATCCACTCATCAACAAGGACCTCCAGCGCTCCACATCAAGGCACAATGCCGTCCAACTGGATTCATTTTACGCACTTCTCCATCATCGCACTGTCCCGCTTCCAAACATCTTCGTGCCTGACATGTGTTCGGCAAGTGGAATGACGGCGAACATAGACGGTCAGGATAGCCCTCCATGGGTTTGCGTTCCTCCACTGTCGATGGACCTCCTCTCTTTATGTCATTTGCACGGATTTAGGAGGCAAAATTCACGACGTCGCTCACTGGACCTGTCATCGCCGGCTTCCGCACACGAATGGTGTTGACAATGCGGGGAAATGCTCTGCAATATGTTATTCAATGGTGTTGTTCCTTGTTAGGTTTTGTAGCATGAGGCTTTGTGAACCTCCCAGCCGTTGGCATGAGAGAAGCTTTGAAAGCACAGGATATTTCGGCCTTTCGGCCCTCAGCGAGGGCAGTGTATCAACGCAGACGATCCAAGGTATCTCAGTGAGGAGCCTCTCTTGGGGAGAGGAGCGATCCCCCATGAACTCGCGGTAAGTCAGCTACAATTGTTGTTATTGAATGGTCGCTGAGTGAATCTACACCGATTCAGGTACTATCAGTCGTTTTCTGGCTAGTTGGTCATGTCTATATTGCGACGCCGTGGTCCGGATGATTGGCTCACTCGCTTCCGGATGATTGAGGCAATATGCTTAATTTTAGACCAGATAAGTAAATCATGACCACGTCCCCCGATTACATTGTACTAATCACGGATGATCTAGGTACGTCGCGATAGCATTCATCCATCACACACATTGAGACTTCCCCGCAGCTTAGAGGTTCAAGTTAATGGGTGAGCAGCCAAGGTTGATCAAGCCGCTCTGTAAGGTGACATCAATGTCTATCTGAGTCCCTTTGGGGAACGAACTCACGTAGCTGTTACCAGTGCAGCAGACGGGCTCCTGGGTGCAGGTGGCTCCGGAGCCGGTGCCAATTACGGTGATGGGGGAGCAGTTAATGCCGACTTGGCCAGTGAGGTCACCAAGAACGATTCCAAGGAGACCCGCCAAAATGGTGACGGCGCTGGAGTCAGCCTATTGTATCTCGTCAGTGGTATAATTTTGTTAATTTGTGAAGTGCCTTACAGCTTGAACGCTGTTGCAGCACGAAAGGGAGCCGGTGTCACACTCGCTGGTCTGACGAGCAACGTGTGGGGTGGCGACCGCAAGGACTGCGAAGGCAGCGGTGGCGACGGTAGAGAGACGAGAGAACATTATGAAGTTTGTGGGTGAGTGGGTGATAAACAACTATGGTCGTTTTGTCTGGGGGATCTACTGTCCAACTTCCCCCTCTTTATACTCCAGGACGTACCATCTAGCCGTCCCCTCTGCTCATTGGTTCCTCCGCGTCGTGTCTGTGTTAATGGTATGCATGACTTTGCTACGTTGTCTTTCGTATAACTTCGGGCCCAGCCTCTCAGGTTCCTCTGTTGTCGTGCATACCTGTCAACTTGTCAGCACCTATTTTCCACGACATCACGTTAGGAGCAGTTTTATTGATCTCATGTCAGTGGAACATTCTCCGTACTTCTGATCAGGGTCTGGCCTTTCAACCTCTTCACACGCCGTCAGTGGCAAACACAGCCTTTTTTTCCCTTCCGACGCCGCCAATGGGCTCTCATTCTATTTTTGCCCGAAGGATGGCTGTCCTCGAGCATGTCGGAGCCCCAGAAGTTGGCTCATCGACAAGTGCCTCCGAACGATTTTGGTTGTCGGGAATGTTGACCTCTAGACCTTCGTTAACTTCCCGGTGATGTCGGTCAGTTGATGATCATCTGTCCATTGCGGGGGCCCTCCAATAGCGCTCGAGAAACGGAACATGCGTCTCAACTACGGAACTCCGCGGATTACACTGAAATCGCCGAGCAGGAGGCGCTTGAGACATTATTGTGATTGGCCTTAGGGGGGGGGGAGTTTGCCACTCTGCATTGTGTAGCTCCCTAGGCAACAAGAAGCTCATCTCTATTGGAAATTGGAAGACCTTCGAACTTCACCCGTTCATACGGCGTTGTACGGTATGAGGGCCTTCACTTGTGGTCACATCAAATGTTCAAGATCTCACTGACAACTGATACTGATCAGGGGCAATGTGCATTCATATAGGGTATCTATCTATTTCGCTATCTCAATAGAATATGCCTGCAAATAAAGCCCTCTTGTGCGCTCCGCTCACACCTAAAGGTTGAGGTTGATGGGCGAGCAGCCAAGGTTGATCAAGCCGCTCTGTAAGGTGACATCAGTACCTATCCGAGCTGTTCTGGTGAACAAACTCACGTAGCTGTTACCGGTGCAGCAGACGGGCTCTTGGGTGCAGGTGGCTCCGCTGCCGGTGCCAACTACGGTGATGGGGGAGCAGCCAAGGCCGACTTGGCCAGTGAGGTCACCGACAACGATGCCAAGAAGACCCAACAAGGTTGTGACGGCGCTGGAGTCAGCCTGTTGTATCTCGTCAGTGGTATACCCCTGTTAATTTACGAAGTGTCTTACAGCCTGGACGCTGTTGCAGCATTGCAGGGAGCCGGTGTCACACTCGCTGCTCTGACGAGCGACGTGTGGGGTGGCGACCGCAAGGACTGCGAAGGCAGCGGTGGCGATGGTAGAGAGACGAGAGAACATTATGATGTTTGGTGCTGGTGAGCGGTAGTGAACAAGCTGGGTTGTTTGACTGAGGATTGACGTTGGTCAACCCCGCCTTTTAAACGTCTCGGGTAGAGTTCATATTCACCATCCGCATAAATGTTAAGGCCCCAAAAACCAGGTGACCGTCATCGGGATGGCACTGCTACGATGGTTTTCCTGCTGTTCAGGGGTCTGGGCAATCCGAATGTTTTCCACGTCCCTCACGTAATGACGGAGCATGCCGTCCCGTGAACATATGGTAGTTTGACGCATAATCTGGACCTGAGTTATCTTGGGATGCGGAGAGTATCGAACGGACTGCTCGACCAATGAAAAGCCGCAGTTCGTCTCGCACGTTCAAGGTTTTTCTATTTCGGTTCTTGTCAGCGCTCCTCGACATCGACCATGTGGATTTTTCATGATGGACTGCGATTATCAGCTTCATTGTAGCAAAGAAAGAAGGCTGATTGTATCCGATGTACATATTCCAGACTTGCTTTCTCGCGCCGTCCAAATTACAACACACCATGCTGTGTTTTTGATTCTCGACTTGTCAGAATCGTGGTCTGTGTCCGCGGGTGACACTTGCCGATAGTCTAGACACATTGTCCTTCGCTGGGGGCCAAGCCTTGGTTTTCCAAAAAAAGGTGCGTGATCTCGTATGACTTTCTTCTTGATCATCATCACCCCATGGTGTGATGTTCTCTGTTCCGGCATCAGATCGGACATCTCGAACTGGTTGGCATTTCCCATCATCGACTTCACCAGTGCTGTCGCCAACGATGTCTCTGGTTGGTGGGTGGAAGATGGTACCTTTCTAGTGGGAACTGTCCGCAAAAGCCCGTCAGGATGTACGTGACGAGGTTGGTTCCTCGGCTTCTGATACACTCACCAAACAACGGGTTCCGCCTGATCGGCCAAGGAACTACTAAAGCCCTTCATACACAGCAATCTGCGTAGGATACTTCTTCAAATGCAACGGAACACGCTGCACGTCAGTATGCAGCATGTGCCCGCACAAATCCCGCAACAAGAGCAAAAGGCTGTACGTGTGATGATTTTCGGGGGTTACTTCTATGACTCCTAGGAGATGTTGAGCCGATCGCTACTTCAAGTAGTGAACAATGACTCCGAGACGGCTTGGTTGGACGGACCGATTCCTGCGTATGCAAGATTGATGCAGTCTAGTTGCCCCGGGCCGAACGGTGACTGCCAATACACGCAAAAAGTGCCCTGCGAGTCGCGGTTCAACCTCTGACTTATAGCAGACAAATCAACTTAGATCAGTCTCGCTGTACACTCAGTACAGCTCAAGTCACCATCATAATTGCAGAATCTGAGCGTACCTGTTGTGATCTCGAATGCCCCTCTTCCTAGCATCTTGTTAGCTTCAACCAGTCTGACTCTGGTCTTGCCTTCGCCAGGCTCATCTCTGAGGCCTGAGACTGCGGTGCAGGGGTCCGACAATGGTCATGCGTCTCTCTTGGCGTCATTCCGATTTCTGAGCAAACTCCACACGCGATACGGAACACCATGGCATAAGTAGATCATCGCTCCAAGGAGCCTTCTCCGAGATTATGCAAGGGCGTTCAGTCACCTAAGTCCGCTAAACCAGTCAAGAGTAATCGCGGCCTGCGGGAAATGAGGATCATGGACGTCGGGCCCAGCGTTGCACTGTAGAAAGTTGAAATCAAGTTGATCCTAGTTCGCCGTTTTTGGGAAGCTGACGTAATACAATTTCGATCGTGATCATTTTCTGGTGCAGACATAAGTTGGTGGTCGCAGACTCGCAGACACAAGGCAAGGGTACGGGAAACCCCTGCTCAGCGTTCAATCGTCGAGAAGGCAAATGGCTCGCGTTCGAAAGGACAAGGTCGCGCGTAAATCAGATGACGAGGGAAAATCGGTAAAGGAAAAGAAAAGGCAGGGGGCTACATCAGCACCACAGCTCAAGGCCGAGATTGCGAAACTTGGCGGAGACGAAGCAGACTTCGAGCTTGTCAAAGATGTTTCTGAAGAGATCGCCTCGGAAAATCATGTAGAGGATGTGAGTCTGGATTGACTTTCTCCTAATATCTAATAATGATGCTCGCAGCCTGAGCTATCCAAGGACGTGGCTAAGTTCTTGAAGGGAATCAAGGCTGGCAGTCAGCGGGACCCTGACGGTGATTCTCGCGAGAGTGGATCGAAAACACGGAAAGTTAAGCCCCAGACAGCAAAGAAGGACGCCACTCAACCGGACACCACGAAATCAGCTGCCTCGACGTCAGCATCCACCGCACCAGCCGATACTGGCAAATCGTCTAAGACGACGAGTGCTAGAGCTCAACTTGACGCATCACCGCTTTGGTACCAAAGTGTACCCCCTCTACCTGCTTCCAATTCCACATCCTCCGTTACGCCGGCGAACCTTACTTCCCTGTTTGATCGTGCCTCGACCTTGCACGCGAACGCTGTTCTCGCATTCCAATCAAAATCGACCTCCACTGTCACTTCAACGAATTCCGAGTTTACATTTCTCCAGAAGATTCTGCAGTCGGGTACCCTGTCAGATCGTCTGAGTGCATTAACATTGCTCGTGCAAAGTAGCCCTTTGCACAATACGAAGGCTCTGGAAACGTTGAAGGGAATGGCTGAAAGGGGGAAAGGGAAGGGCGGCAGGGAAGAAAGCATGAAAGCTTTGCGTTGCATCGTCGATTGGTGGGTTGGTGGTGGTGCACCTAACCGCAAGTTAAAGTAAGTTCACTATCCCCCTGGAAGATTAGCCTACAGCGTTATTCACAGATACTTCCGCGATCAACCTCTGATGCATCCCAACGTTGATGATCAACATCTGCTGGTGTGGTTCTTCGAAGACTGGTTAAAGAAATACTTTTTTTCAGTTTTGCAAATCCTTGAGGTAGGCACCCAAGTGCCCGTTTCGAATGCGAAAATGAATCTCACTCGGATTATCAGACCCTTTCCACGGATCCTCTATCGTATGTGAGGACTCAGTCGCTCTCGCTTATTCACACCCTCCTCCGGGAAAAGCCAGAACAGGAGCACAATCTGCTGAGACTTCTTGTTAACAAACTTGTGAGCCTACTTCGTTCTCCTACACACAATATCTTCTCTGAGCGACCTCCTTTCCGTCATCCTCATTATACAGGGAGATGGAGAGAAATCAATATGCTCCCGTGCTTCCTACCACATTCTACAGCTGCTCCAAGCGCACCCGTCTATGAAAACTGTCATCATACGAGAAATGACTTCCCTGATTCTGCGACCAAGTTCCTCTACCCCCGCAACCGCACCAACGCCGACTGTGAACTCTCACATCAGATTTACCGATGATGTTGCCACCCCTAAATCCACACCCAAACCAAAAGGCAAGGCAGACCCCAACGCCAAGAAAAACGTCAATGACCATGCCCGGTATTATGCCACTATAACGTTTAACCAGGTTGTTTTCGGGCCGGGGGACAAGGATGTCGCCATGCAGGTCATCGATGTGTATTTCCGGATGTTCGAAGACCTACTTGGCGAAGGTAGAACGGCTGAACTTGGTGCTTCCGCGGAAAAACAGGATAAGTCAACCGACATAGCCAAGTCGAAGCGCAAAGGCAAGGAAGTAGTTGGAGACGGGGGTTTCACAGAGGTTGAAGACGCTTACTCAAAATTGATATCCGCCATCCTCACTGGTGTAAATCGGGCCTTGCCATTCGCAAAACTGGGCGCCGCTGATGCAAGGTAATCTGGCATTTTGCCTTGTTGTCTGATGTGCTGACCTCTAGAAACAGCTTAAACAAGCACATCGATACTCTGTTCCTCATCACGCACACGTCGACGTTCAATATCTCGCTGCAGGCACTTGTTCTCATTCAACAGATATCTGCGTCCCTCATCAGTCAGCCGAGCACATCGTCCTCTGCTTCGTCGCTCTCCAAGTCAATTGCGGACCGATACTATCGCACCCTATACTCGTCTCTGCACGATGGACGGCTGGCAAACTCATCCAAACAGACGATGTACCTGAACCTGTTGTTCAAGTCGCTCAAGGCTGATGACAACAGTGAACGGGTCAAGAACATTGTGCGCAGGTTTATTCAAGTGTTGGTCAGTGGTGGCGCCGGAGGCACTGAGTTTGTGGTCGGAGGTCTTTACCTCCTTGGAGAAGTGGGTGGACCCGCCCACCTTTGCATTACGACGATGCTGACCCCACGCTCCAGGCCTTCAGTACCATCCCAGGACTCCGCTCTTTACTTCAGGGGGCATCGAACCCATCAGAAGAAGAGTACGATCCTCGGAAACGAGATCCTCAATACGCCCACGCATCGGCCTCTCCGTTATACGAACTAGTACGCCATTTTTCTGAGGCAATTTCTTCATGATTTACGAATAATCTTCATCCAGTTCCCTCTCCTCCACCATTACCACCCCACCATTTCACTTCACGCACGCCAACTCCTCGCATCCCAGCCCATCACCTCCAGCCCGGACCTTGCTCTCAACACCCTCTCCCACTTCCTCGATCGCTTCGTATACAAGAACCCCAAAAAAGCCAAGCCAAAAGGCGCGAGCGCCATGCAACCCGCTGCAAGCGCGAACGATGCCGTCACCGTCAAGCGTGTCAAAGGTGAAGCCAGTGCTGGCGCACTACCAAATGAAGAGAAGTTCTGGAAGAAGAGAGTCGAAGATATACCTGTGGACGAGGTAGAGCTCTCATTTCAAATGTTCGGGGATGACGCGCATTAACAATATTTTCTTAGGTGTTCTTCCACAAATACTTCTCCCGAAAGAACCGCAAAAACCTCGCTAAGGCTACCAAGGACGACTCGGATGAGAGCGAAGAGGGGGAGGAGCCGGAGGACGAATCAGACGATGAAGAGTCAGTTGCCGAGGTCTCAGATAGTGCTGATTCGGTGCCAGACAGCGGTGCCACCAAAAGCGCTGAAGAAACGGACGAAGACGCCAGCGATATCCAAGAAGATGCTGTGTGGAAGGTGCGGATGATGCTACTTCTCGAGATTTCGAAGTCTTATTTGATGCGGTAGGCAATGCAAGCGACTATGCCGCGTGAAGACGGTGACGAAGCCCTGATGGAAGAAGACAGCGACGACATGCCATCTGACCTTGACGTAGCCAGTGACTTGGATGACCTCGAAGACGACGGAGGTGAGGGTGACGGAGAGGACGCATCTGAAGCTGAAGAGGACGAAAACGAATCTGAGGACGGAATCTCGTTGGCCGAGGGATCTGACGATGAAGATTTGCTCGCTCTTGATAATATGCCGGATGGCCTTGTTGAGTATCATGGTTCGGGCGCTGAAGATGGGGAGGAAGAAGAATGGGGAGGACTGGGCGGAGGCGATAAACGCAAGCGAAACGACAAGGCTGAAGGCAGGCGCAAGAAGAAGAGAAGCTTACCCACGTTCGCAAGCTATGACGACTACGCGAAGATGATTGAGGATGGTCCAGAAGACGACATATAATAATACATTTTGTTGAACTTCACTACTTCGGTTTTCGCCAAGCTACCTTCTGTAGCCTCCTAACCCCTGAACGAAGCTGCATGATCTGTGAGCACCTTGTTCAACCCGTCCCTCTTCATGCAGTTCTCGAACTTGAAGCTCGCCGCAATATTGTCCAGTTCCCCCAAGCTTAACCCCTTCAGAGTGTCCGCCCACTCCTTCACCATGAATTCTGCAACCAGCATCGTTCGTGAGAGTCTCGCGACTCTGTTCTCCAGGCTCCAGATAGGTGGATATAGACGTTGATTCGCCTCTACCACGTTCTCTTTGATGTGGTCGATTATAGGCTGGTAAATATGTTTGACGTATTTATCGTTGGTGCCCCAGGCGTCTACAGCGAGACGGAACTTTCTTTCAAGGAGTTTATCAAAGGTCTTCATGTATGGGGTATCACGCGAGACGTAGACCATCCCTTGGAAGCCGATGTCTTTGTAAAGCCAGATCGACCAGCTCAGTTTATCCTATGAAATGAGGGTCACTTTGGTGAAATATCAGGAGACGGGACTATGATGCGCACTGGGGCATAGATGTCCAGCTGGTCCTTGAGCACATTGTACCTCCGTTCGTTGATATCGTTGGTCTCCTCGCCATCATACTCTTTACGAGCGTAGACGGGTCCCCATTCTCCATTCCAAACGCAAAGGCCCCGCTCGTCCATCCACGCGCGTTTGCGTTGATAGGTGTCCTTCATTAATTTGATTTGCTCTGGTGACCTGTCGTACGGTGCAGGAGAGGCCGGGAATCCGTAGATCGCGTACTGTTTACCAGACATCAGTCAAGAATATGACTCTGGACTGAAGTGCGGCTTACGTCGTGAATGGCATACGCAGTGTTCTGCCACCTCGTCTTCGCGTCATCTGGGAAAGCAGAAAAATCGATGGAGTACGTATTCCCATCCAAGAACAGAATATGTTTCTCGTCCACCGCCCGAATTGCTTCGTAAACCCGATCATAAAAGTGAACGAGGCCTGTGCCCTGGGGGTCAGCTGGTTCGTTCATCGGGTTGTATCCCGCTACCCATGGATTATCTTTGTAGCGCTTTGCAATTTCTGCCCAAAGCCAAACCAGTCTATCCTGGAAATCTTTGTGGATCCAGAAGCCTGAGAGAGCATATTAAATTGTTGCATGCGTTTGAGGAAGATGCAGCCATGTTGTCTACCTGCAATATGGACTCCGGCGTCAGAGTGCCAGCCTCCATTTTGGCCTCCCGGAGCGGTATGCATGTCGATGATGGTGTAGACCTGGTGTTTGGCGCAGGCCTCAATGACACGATCAAGATGGCGGAAACCATCAGTCTTAAGAACTCGCGGATTATCGTCGTCCTCGAAGTGACGGTAGTTTATCGCGATACGGATACAGTTCAGGCCGAGTGATTTGAAGAAAGCAGCGTCAGGTTCTGCAAAGAAGTACTCGAGGAACTATGGAACCCCTGAGCGTTCGCTGCACAGTGTGCATGAGAAGAGGGGAGGGCCAAACCTTATCGAAAAAGAAGTCTGATTTCTCTTTTCCGATAGCTAGAGTCAGAGCTTCTCGGATCTGGAACTCGCAGCCCGGATAACCTGCAGTCCATAAACAAAGGATGTAAATTCCAAGGACGAAAATGCGTACCACTGATAAAGTTCTCCATTCTGATGTCTGGCTCAGCCACAAACACTCATTCAATCAGCTAAGAGGACAGCTCACGTCATCCAGCCCCCGAGGCCTGCACCATGCAAAACGATCTCCTTCCCCTCTTCGTTGACGATCTTTGTCCCATCTACTCGCAGAAATGAGGTAGCCATCCTGAGTGTACTAGCAGACTCGGAGTTCCGAGACGCAAAGCTTTATATCCCCCCTTCATAGGAGGTCACCTGAACCTTTCCGGTCCGACATAATTGACCTGCGGCACTATAGTACTCGCGCGAACAACGCGCGAAAGCTGAACGGTGGCAAGGTCTCTGAACAAGCGCCACTGTCAATCGTGACCGACAATACTCCGACCCCAATATGGGGTTAGGGTTAGTGCTGCCGCCGCTTCCGGGCCCATCACTGTTTTCTTGAACTTGCTCAAACTCGCTACTTCAAGTTATCACCACCGTTTTTTGAAGATGCCATCGCAAGTGCCGATGCCAATATCACTCTGATGTTATTGCTATAGGACTTATCTCTGGGCCCTTCTCATACCTCCCAACCTTGCAAAAGAAATCATGACTACCGAGAGTGCTCCTTAGTACGCGGGCTCGCCCGCCGGCATCCCGAGCATGACTTGCAATGCCTTAGAACTCCCCTCACATCCTGCGGACTCTTCAGGTGTTCTGCCCGCTCTTCCCTCAGCGGGGCTTTCAAGAGGTTCAGGTTGCTACAATTTTCACATCAGCATCACGGGACCATCTCTTCAGCCTCGTTGCTGGCTTCTCTTCTCTAAGCTCCCTCCGGCCTCGTGTACGAGGCTCCTAGCTTGAGAATGAACCCCGTTCGTGTGCCAGATTCGAAATGGAATCGACCCTTGAGGTAAGTAGATATTGATCACACGTTTGCCCTTAATGTCCACCCCCAACGTACTCATTCAACAGCATACAAAATAAGGCATCAATCGCCTCAGCTGATCGGTGAACATCGATAGACTCTGCTGAATCGTTCTTCGTGCGACGGTCGCTGTGGACACATTACTGGCTCGCGGGGCCAGGTGCGAGACATTAGTTGTAGACGATGATCCCTTATCGTTCGCCACTGCAAATGGCTCGAGGTTGCGGACACGACGAATCATTCTCACCCCAAATCTCCTGAATCGGAGAATGAGCGGACACGATGCAGCTTCACCTGACCGATTGGGAGACACCAAAATGATGCAGGGAGAGCTTGCTGTAGTGATTGATGACTAAGCAGTCTGTCCATGCTTGCTCCGTGTGCTCTCGCAATCCCTCGTTTTCCTCCTATACTCGACCTCTCATCTTCAGCTCGCGCTCAGAGATGAACCGATATGCAGATTTACACTATGATCCTCATGACGAAGACGACGTTGACTTCTGGGGGGGTCCAGAACGCCCCCCTGTCGGGTGGCGTGCCAGGGAGGTGCTCAGGGGCAGCCTGAAGGCGCCTCTTCACGCTGCACCGATAGCAGACCTTGCACGCACTAAACTCGTCGTCCGCAGTCCTCTCGTGCCGGTTAAAAGCCTTCACCTTCCTTCGAACGTTTCCTCGAGAAGGAACGTAGAGGTGGCTCATATTCATCCCCAAAGTGACAGCTGCTCGAGCGTAAGTCGTAAACATGGCCTACTAATGTATTGTGAGACCTAACTGCAGAACATCAGGATACTACCAGTAGTGACACCGACTCTGAGTCTGAGTCCGATTCTTCGCTCTCGCAGTCTTCGGAGGTCTCCTTCGTCTCACGTGCTCAAAGTTCGCGCACACAAGATCAATTCAACGCCGTTCAGCTGCAGAACGTAGAGCTCAAGAAGCTCGTGCAGGCACTGCGCAACGAAGCTAATGAGCTTCGGTTGCAGACCAGCGCTCTCAAAGGAGAGATAACGGGGGTAAAGTAAGCGCCTATTATCCGTATCTCAGTCCTTCCACAGAGACCTCACAGATCATGTTCTCAGCGCTGCATACGAGCGATTGCTTGCCCGGGTCACATCAGCACCTAACACCGCCCTTCAGTCCTCACATTTCCAGCCTTTCTTCCGCATATGGCAACTCGCGCGTGAAGCCAACGACAGGCTCTTCAGGTATAAGAAAGAAGACTACGTCGGCCAGTATTACTGGACCGAGGACAGTTTCTTAGACGAACGCCAGAATGGGTTCTTCACCGCGACTCGCGACTCCCAATCTGGCCCAATTCCGTTCCTCATCGGCGAAAACGGGATTGTCGTGTCTAGCAGACATCAAGAACAGATGATCCGTTTTAGCTGCCTCCTCTTCAATACGCTGCGCAAGTATGGAATGGCGCCGGACGCCTGGGAGGAGATTGACTTCTATGCTCTCGAGTGGTTCTGCCTATCCATTAGGGTTAGGTTCGTAGAGTTTCGTCTCTGCGATGATCACTGGAAAGCGGAAACGTTCGCTTCTATGGGCTACTCTGGATGGCGCCACCCTCATAAGCCCACGCCGTCGCAGGTAGACCACGAAGAAGGACACCGAATTCCAAACCCACCTGTACCCCACCAGAAGAAGGCTAAGAAAGTGGACTCGAAAACTCGTGTGGAGTCGCAACCACTTCAGCGTCAGAAGGAGGTACAGGTGGAAGGCAAGGTCGCTAGATCGACCCTATCTCCTTCCGAGGACTTTTCCCCCAATGATATAAGCACATCTTCTTCCGTTGGAGATTGCGGGGAAACCTCCGAGTCAGGAGACGATGCAGACGCCTTCGGCGGTTACGTTTCACCAGGTAGGAGAACGCACCGTACACTCAGAAGAGATTTGCGTATGACACATCATTATTATGCAGTCATTTACGACCACAATTTGGACGGCTTCATAGAGGTCTCTCCACGCCGGCGCTCGACTTACCCGTCGAGGCTTCCACAGCGAAGTCCCCTTCGCGTTCGTGGGGAAGATCCACCAGGTGATATCACACCCATTCATATCCCCAATCTCGTATTTATCCCTACCAGATTATGTTCAGCTGAAGTTTGAAGAGAGATTGCGAGTCGACGCAACGTCCAAATTTACTGACGAGAAGCGAAAGAAGGTCAGCTTCTGAGTCCAAGAACGCTTGCCGCTGACCTCAACTGACGCGCCGCGGCAGCTGGAAATCCTCCAGGGTGACCCTGAATGGAAAACAAAGCCTCGAGCGAACGAGAAGAAACAATTCCATGTCCATGCCAGGAGATTGGCGGGAAACATCATCTCGGAGCAACTGGATGACTTCGAATGGGAGAAAGCAGAGGCAGTGCGACGGCGGGAAGAAGCTCGCACGAGTAGGTCCTTTCTAGCTATGTATCCAGTTGAAGACATGCTGACCGTCAGTGCAAAGAACCACGAATCCCTCCCACAAAGGCTGCTATCAGGCGCCGGAACAAGATGAGATTAGAGGCCCAGTTCCATGCCGAAGCGCGAGCTCGCGCCGAAACCAACGCCGCAAGGAGAGAGCAGGAAGAATGGGAGCGCAGGCCAGATACCCGGCGGCGCCTAGACGGTCTCGTTAAGTACGTCGACCACTTGGAGCGTGCTTACCGCCGAGGGGAGCGCCTACTACTCGTTCAAGAAGACGCCAGACAACAAGTCGCTGCCCGCACTGCTTTCTTGGCAATACACCAAGCGCGTGTCGAGCGTAGTCAGGTGGCGCGCAACGAGAAGCTGGCTACTAAGGCGCGGCTGTCACGCATGCTACCGCAATTTGCTTTGTATCAAAGTATGGTCATGAAGCAGCGCATGAACGAATTCCGCAAGAAGCAGGCCCTCACGATTAAGATTCTCGAAGAGGAAAAGGAGAGAAGGAAGCAGGAGAGACGCCTCCGCGAGGCACAGGAAGCAGCTGCGAGAACGGAGGCCGCGCGTCAGAAGCTTGAAGCCCGTGCGTAAAATGAATTTATCAGAGTCATTCTGACTTATTCGACCGCAGAACTACGCGAGGCGGAAGAAAGGCTGGCAGCCATCCGAAATCAGCGCGAGATGGAGCGCGCAGCTGCCGTGGAAGAAGCGCGAAGAAAAGCTCAGCGTGAAGCTGAAGCTGCAGCTGCAGAACGAGCACGGCTTCGAGCCAAAAGAACCGCCGAAGCAGAGGAAAGGTCTGCCGCTCGGAGACGAGTGAAGGAGCACACAACTGTCATTGGAGAAGTGTTGAAGAACGCTCAGCCAGATGTTCAAGCTGAAGAAAGAACTCAAACCCGGACGATATGGAGACAATCAGGGGCATCGTCTCATCCCCCCGGCACCCCATTCCGTCCTCCAGTTTCTGTTTCTAGCCTCCCCCAAACGCAGAACCCTGTCAACCTCGCCCCTGCCTCTCATCCCGCTAAGTATGGTCCTCCAGGAACCCCACCTGGTCGCAGCGGATGGTGGCAATGGCATGCGGAAAAGCAGTCCGTGCTCCCGTTTCAATCCAGCTCCACTAACAATGTCAATATTGAGGTTATTCGTCCTTCCAAATCGCCGCAGGTTCAAACTTTCTCCCCTCCTATCGCGAGCGTGCCGGTGTCAGAAACTGATGGTGGAGATTATGGTGTCGCAGCTAAAAAGGTCTGGCGGCCTAGGCGCCTTTCACAAGCCGCACGTCCTGCCACATCTTCAGAGACGCCGGAAAGCCTCTGGCGACCCGGTGGCAGTTCCCGGAGGTGAATGTCACAAGTTGATCAACGCACTTTTTCGTCTGTTTTTAAATATGCGTACTCAATGTTAACCTTGTTTGAGAGGGTATTTCGTGCCGCTCGAGGTGTAGGATATGTAGTTGCAGGTACTAGTTCTGTGATGCACAACTCTGTATAATTCACTACGTAGCCCGAAGTTGGTCGTGTATAATTGACAGGGGCAATTGACGCGGCTCCAAATTAGGTTGTTGGTCGCGTGTATCTTCGAGACAAGGTGCCCGTCGTTCTTTCTTTCGCTTCACCTTCATCTCACTTCACATATTACCTACACTCATACTTAATTGGCGACTATTGAACTAACTTCGCGCAGCACGTGAACCACGGACAACGCTCCCATGTTCGACGAAAGCCATAACTCCTTTGGCCTTCCGTTAAGCGATAGCCAAGCGCCGAGTCTCAGGGGCGCCAGATATGCCCAAAGAGACACCAATTTACACGCAGTAAGTGCCCCATTGTAGACCGAAACCATCCTCACGTTCTGTGCGTAGGACATAACATCTCCCGACGAATTATCTGATTCAGACTTATCGTCCATTTTGTCTGATTTCGAAGAGACCGTATACGGAAAACATCAAGCGCAATGCAGTGGTCCTCCACCAAGTGGAGTTCAGAACCTATTTACAAATCTGCAGATCGAGAATGCTCATCTTATCAACGAAAGAAGCGCACTGTTGGCTCAAGTCAAAGAGCTGGAGTCGCAAACCAGCTCTTTGAGAAGACAGGTGGCTAATACGAAGTACGTTGGAGTGATTGTTCACATGACTTGCTGACAGTTCTCGCAGCACTGGTCGGATCCTCCTGCCTATAGGACCCCATGCTGAGACCAATCCACAACCACTGCCGTTCTTTAACACCCTCCGGATTGCTGAGGATGCCGACCGCACTCTCACCATTTATAGGGAAGAAACTTATCGCGGCCAGTACTACTGGAACGACGAAAGCTACTGGAACGATTTACCGGACAACCTGACCGTCAAACGCCACGCACAATCAGGCGCTGCCTGTTATCTGGTTGGCGAAGACGGTATCGTCTCCTCTGCTCATCGCCAAGAGCGAATGCGGAAATTTTGCTTTATCCTCTTCAATACCCTGCGGACGCACGAGATTGCGCCTGCAACATGGGCCAAGATGAACATATACATCGTCGAGTGGCTTTGTCTTTCCTTGCGAATCAAATTCGTGGAATTCCGACTTTGCGAAGGTCATTGGAAGGCGGAGTGTTTTGCAGAGTCTTGCTATGTCTTGTGGAAAAATCAGCCGCCTACGCCGAA
>KN839839.1:469647-480296 GCA_000827185.1 Hydnomerulius pinastri MD-312
TGACAACGAGCGAGCGACGGATGCTGCGCAGCGTGTAAAGGATGAGGTCTCAAAGTTGATCGAACCCATGCCGGGCTCCGGGAAACAGGAGGAAGCTGCGCACCTTCTGCAAGAGTATTTTGATGATCAACGGATGGAGCGCTCCTGTAAGGCAGAAGCCGGTGCGTTCTTAGCATCTCCATCACCTGAAGAACGCACTGGTGCTTCGGCGCGTGGCGACAACGCCAAGATCGCGCGAGAGGTGGAACTTTCGGTCGGGGTCCACCTCGCACGGTTATTTGGTCAGCGGGAGTCACAGCTGAATACCATGTTCGAGGAGGCAAAGGCGGCCCTCCGCGACGAGATGTTGGCGGAGCTGGGTTCCGAATCCAAGAAGCGAGACGAACAACACCAGAAGCAAATTGGTATGGTTCTCCTGCACTCGTTACCCCATCAATCACTGATCTTGGAGTATATGATGTAGAAGAGACCAAAACTAGAATGCAAGAGCATGAGGAGAAGGTGTCTTCGATGTGCACGCAGCTCAAGGACGAAGTAGCTTCCGAGTTTGCAGAGTGGGAAGAACAGCAACGACAACAATCTGGTAATGGTGCTTCTCCCTCGTCTCACATCCGTATTTTCACTAGTCACGCAGGTCGCCTTGCAGTGGAAGAAGCTATGGCCCGCACACGCGAGAAAGAGCGTGCAGGTGTCCTGCGCTCCGAGCTCAAAGCCGAGATATCAGTACGACTGAAAGCATGGGAGAACATGTTACAAGCTGAAGCCAGTGCGTTCCCGTTTCCTCCACCGAGTTTCAACATCGAAGCAGCGAGGTCTGATACCAACTTACTTCCAGAAAAACGCGCGGGTGAGGAAGATGCAGTGAAGGAATAAGAGTGGGCGTCGGTGGCCATTTCCCTGGGAAAGGAGCTCAGAGAAGAAATGGACTCCAAGCTCACGCAGTGGACGGAATTGAGGCACATTCATTAAGCAGTGTATTTTTCTTGCGCGCACCTCCTCATCCCAGACCTGCGCTTATCACAAAAAATCTATTGTACTTTTGATCCCGGCAATGGTATTTTGAGAGGTACCGCAAGGTCCCCTGAACTTGAATTTGACGAGGACTCTCGCGATGAGAGCATCTCCCGTAGACCTTCTCAACTGCCGCTTTAGTTGCCTAATACGCCTGTGCGAGCACTCTGGGAGTCAGCATTCATCCTTGGTATAGGGGTCATCATCTCCCCCTGCCATAGAATTTCTCTCGAGCCTTTACACCCCTCCGTGCCTCTTCCTCTTTAAGCTTGGCCTCCAGCCCCGCCCAGACATTCCGGGCGTACTGCTCCGCTCGCTGTCATTGTACGAGTTTAGTCAGGGTATTGAGAACAAGAACGAGCAACGAGACTGACTGTTATCAGACCCCTCACTTGATTCATATCTGACGTCCCCGTCCCTATCATTCTAAAAGTCTGTAGGATAGGTTTACCTCCCGGGAACGCATACATCACATGCATGCGTAATGGGACCGACGCTTCTTCTTGGAGCGTCGAGTCGAGGAAGTGCATACTCGGTAGCTAGACAATGTTCATAATTAGCGAACGCACGCGTATCGTGAATGTGATAGTAAAACCAAGAACGGGAGGAGACGAACGTACCACATTGAGCGTGACGCATACAGGCCAGGCATCTCTCCCATCCAACGCCTCCCCCTCATCCCAATAATCCGTAAGTTCGAAATCCGTCACGCGGCTCACCTCCCTCACGCTGGTCTCCAACATGCTCCTCCCCTCCCGGTCCCCATCCACGTCCATCTTCTCTTCTGTCCCCGTACGCGCTCCCTTCTTGCCCGGGGCCCGATACTCAACCCCCTTCGTACGCGGAACCTTCGTATCCCACAACGCAGCCCGACACGCGAGCATCAAACAGTCCACCACGTTCCCCCCATCTGCGAATACGACAGCATCCAGTCTCGCCACCCACGCTTTTTTGCCCGGTACGATCAGGAGGTTGCGTGGACGAAGGGAAGGATGGGAGAGAACACTAGAAAGAAGGGTTGTAAGGTCTGACTGGAGGTCGTCTAGTGCGTTTGACGAGAGCGAGGGGTAGGCTGCTGGGGAGCTATGCGGATTGGTACACAACCAGAGTTTAGTTCATAGAATGCAGAGAGAAAGAAAGTAGGAGAAATCGCACCAAGAAACGGTACAAACGACCTTCCCACCTTCATCCTCTGCCCCAGCGCCATCCACCTCCAACTTTACAGCAGCGATCACCTCAGTCCCACCACCCGCTCCTCCCGCATCTTCTGCATTTCCTCCTCCGCCTCCTCCATTTGAGCGCCCAATGCAGACCCTGGCGCTCCCATTGGCAAGAGGCGCGACTCCGGTTTCGAGTGCGATGAGTCTGAAGTCTGAAGGTGCGCGTCCGTCGAGGCGGAGTGGAGGATCGGAGAGAAGGGAGGATTGAATGTATGACTTCTCGGCTTTGGATAGGGAAGCCATTGGTGTACTTGTTCCCTGAGGGTTTTCGTAGTGGTGGTGTCGTCAAGATCGGTGCAGTGCGTGCAGATCGTGAATGAAGAGAAGGCTGAAGTTTTGGACGATACGCGTTAATACTACGCGCTCATGCACTAGTGAGAGTCGAGACCTGTCACCTGGATGTTGAAAGTCACCTCAAAGTCCTCAAAAAGTACGACAATAGCCAAGATATCACAACTTCCACCGCTCGGTCTCGCTGTGTGCACAAAAAGCAAAAAGGTATCCTCGTCCAACAAGATGAAAATGAAACAAAAAAAACTTAATACGCCGAAGGGGAGTCGAACCCCTGCCGCTTGCTTGGAAGGCAAGCATGATAACCGCTTCACCATCGGCGTGCATAAGGGACGCGCTCAATAGGTGAATATTACACGTCGCTGGATTACTCATTTGGGGTTACTGGCTCGAGGATCTTATCATCCACCATGTGCACTGGCTGGAACTTCAGTTGGTCACTCGTGCAGCTCTGGATCTCTCGCTCACGATATTGCTATTGGCCTATACGACGTGAACTCTGACCGAGAGCGATGGCACCTAGTGGAGACCTGACGGGCAAATACCCAGGTAGTTCACGCTTCCTACTATATACACTCTCTTCTCTTACCCTGTACTGATCGCGTGCACCTTCTCTGCCATTGGAATGGATAGCAAAATACCACGTCGAAAGGACGTTCGAGACGCTCTTCGGGTCATTATCCGCGGAGTTAAAGAGCAAGGTGCGCTCCTGTGCGCTTCTCCCCACCAGGTACCAACACACCACTCTTAACAGCCCCAAGCGATCTTCCTCGCGGGTGGCACAACACCTTACCGCAACGACACAGACCGCGAACTACCCTTCCGTCAGGAATCCAACTTCTTCTACCTCACAGGGTGCACTGTGCCTGGCTCGTTCTTCCTTGCTGTCTCCGATCCCACAAGCACCTCGCTTCGTACGACGCTGTACATATTTGAACCTACGATTGTGGATCTACTATGGAGCCCTGCACCACCTACGCTTGAAGAAGCCCGGGGGATGTACGATGTCAATGAAGTTTTACACCCGACTAGTCTTGCAGATGCTCTTGGGAGTTTACAGCCAGGAACGATCGTGCATGTGTTACCTCAAACAGGCCAGTTCCCTAGCGTCTTCATAAGCGAAGTTGGGGAAGCTGCGAAAGGCATCCCCACAATCGACGCACACCTCCTCAATGCATTGCACAAAACGCGACTCATCAAAGACGACTACGAGATTGCGATGATACGGAAAGCGAATGACATCAGCTCGAGGGCCCACGAAGTTGTTATGCGAGTGCTCGGGATGGCCGTACAGGGCAAGATCAAGAAGAGCGGGGGCCCAGCTGTTCCTGGGGAGTGGCTGATCGAGAAAGAAGCAGAGGCAGAGGCGATCTTTGTCGCTTCTTGCAGGAGGGAGGGGTGAGTAACACGTGCCTCATATGCATGGAAGAAGCCCATTGACTGTGCTTCTTTCTTACTGACTTACACCAACGTCATCGAATTCAGCGCGATCCACCAAGCGTACCTTCCAATCGTAGCAGCCTCCACACGTGCTTCGACATTGCACTACTGCTGTAACGACCGCGCCTTTGCTTGGGGTCCTGTCAATCCTCGCGATGCGGCCAATATCGGGACCTTCGCGCATGACCACGGTCATGCACACGAGGAGGATGAGAAGCAGCTGTCACCTCAAGTGTTGTTGATCGATGCGGGGTGCGAATGGGATTGTTACAGTGCAGATAGTGAGTCTTGCATTGTGTGATTCCCCAAAACCGACCGTCGTGACGCTGCATAGTCACGCGCACCATGCCCGTTGGGAACAACGGCAAGTTCACGAAGGAGGCAAAGGAGATTTACAACCTGGTCCTCAAGATGCAGACTGTACGTTTCCCCCAAAGCCATATTCGCTTTTGCGCTCCCCCTCCACCCTTTGTTTCATATGCTAACCCGTTATCCGCAGGAATCCTTCAAGATTGTTCGCCCGGGAACTCATTGGGATGACGTCCAGCTCCTCTGTCACCGCGTGCTCGTCGAAGGTTTCTTAGATCTCGGTATATTCAAGGATCCCTCCCCGACAGTCCAAGGTCCGTTCTGTTTCCCCATCCCCAAACCAGATCCGTCATGAAACACCAGGCTAACACCGTGCCCGTAGCTGCCAACGGACACGCGACCACCCAAAGCACCCCAAAACCACGGGACCACCTGGTCCAAGAGATCCTCCGCACAGGTCTCAGCGCCGCGTTCTTCCCGCACGGCGTAGGCCACTCGTTAGGTATGGATGTACACGACGTACCCAGCGCGAGTAGGCCTCTCGGGAGCGGGATCTATTTCGCCGATGCGGGTGTGGATGCGGGAGGAAAGGGAGGGCATAAAGATTTTTACAAAAATCTGAGGTTGAGATTGAAGTTGGAGGCTGGGATGGTTGTGGTAGGTCGCCTCCTTTTTTTATTTTATTTTTGGTGTTCTAAGCTCCTCTCATCACCTTTTACTAATCGTTAACCTGCACCGTATAGACAATTGAACCGGGAGCATACTTCCACCCCGCACTTCTGACCTCCTACGAGATCCACTCATCGCCACATATCGATCCTGCCGTGTTGGCCAAATACGAGGGTATGGGAGGCGTGAGGATCGAGGACGATGTGCTCATTACCGAGGTCGACGAGGGTGTTACTACGGAGGAAAGGACAGAGGGGAACGGGGGGAGGTGGAACGGTTGTGAGAATTTGACGACGGTGAGGAGCGAGGTGGGGTGGGTTGAGAGGATTTGTGCTGGGGAGGAATGAGGGAGACTGGGTGCGTTGGCCCCAGGCATCGAAGGATGAGAGGGGAGAGCGTGGGTGAGAGTAGAAGAATACTTTTAAGGCGAAGGTGAATTGTATGTATGAATGCGCGAGTTTACAAAAACTACCGGATTTCCCAATCCCTCGATTTGTGCCGTGAGGGAGGCCGTACCCAGTGGACAGTTTGGCTCTTTCCCGACGCAATCAATATTAATGTCAAGACAAATTGCAAACTCGGTGCCCATTCCCCAAGCTGGCCATTTCACCCTTGCGAATGCGTGCATTTACACAAGGCACACAACTGGGCATGTTCACGCAGTCACTCGATTTCCAAGGAACTCCGAGCACTAATCCACTCTGGTACCATTTTTCACTGAAATTCTACAATGTCACACTATCTGGGAAAGTCCAATTCTTACTGAGGCTGAAGCTGCCGCTACCGTAACCAGTGAGCCCCGATGATGGCTGCCATCAGGATGGCACGCCACCTTGTATCAAACACCTCGTTGATCATTTCGATCTGCATCTGCATTTCTAGCAGATTGGTGGGTGTCATGATACACTGTGACGACGTAAAGGGAAATTGTCTTTGCTTCGAGACAGTTGTCACCTAACAAACCGGGCCACAAGGTGAGTCTAGTATCACGAAGGATGCAACTCACAAAAGGGTCTGCTTACGATGGCAACTAAGCTGCGGAGAAGGTCATCATCTTTGAAAATGATGTGATACAAGGGTAGCTTTATTTCAAGGTCGGAAGTCATCTTGAATACACGTTCCAAATGATTGTGGTAATCCAGTCGTTGCTCTTTAGGGATTTGCTCGGTCTGCGTGTCGTCGAGGCATCCTAAAAGGTATCAGAAATATCAGAAATCGTGAAGGAAACACACTCGAAACCCATTACGTTTCAGAAATATCTGCTTCAAATTGCTGACAGCGGTCACAGCGTGTCGAATCTGGTCTCGTGTCAGGACCTCCGGAAGGTTGGTAGGGGATCGCGGGGTCATTGGGTTCTGCTCGCCATTAGGCATAGCAGGCATGGTGTTTGATACCATAGGCTGTATACCCAAATTTATCTGCTCCTGCACTTTCGGGGACTGGCCCTGGGCATTCATAACCTGCCTCCCCTGCTCCGCATTGCGCTTCGCAAGAAGCTGATCCTGCTGCTGCTGATATGTGATCAGGTGCCTGCGGTTGATATCCACGAGGTTAATGAAAGGTTCTGAAAGGCCCTGCGCACGCATGTCCGAGACAGACATTAGTGCAAATAACTCCACTATGCTCATGATCTGCAGGTTGGTCGGGCCACTCTGATGAGTGGTCATTTCCTGCGGAGTTGAACCTCCCGCTCCGTATAGCATCGTTTCAATGTAGGCGTTTTCGAAGTCCTGGAGATGGTTTTTATACACGTGCGCGAGGTGCTGAGCGGTAGTGGGGATGGAATGTAGGGGCTCTTCGCTCCATGAGTCCGGCAAACCCATGCGACCACCAATGACGGACCATTGATCTCGTTGAGTTACCTGGAATACATGCATATGAGTTACGAGTTATCCTTGCGGATGGAAACCTTTCGAGGTCACTTACCAACTCTGATCCTCCTTCACGCAAAACATGCGCATGCAGTTGATGAAGATCTACCAAATGGTTGTTGGGAAGCGCCACGCACGGATCGGCGTTGTGCTGACTTTGACAGAATTGTGCATACGTCCTGTCGAATTGCTGCTTGTCTAGAGGGGCCACCAACTGCGCGCATGTCCTGTCAAA
Source organism: Hydnomerulius pinastri MD-312 (assembly GCA_000827185.1). Lineage (NCBI taxonomy): Eukaryota > Fungi > Basidiomycota > Agaricomycetes > Boletales > Leucogyrophana > Leucogyrophana pinastri. The sequence goes on from KN839839.1 coordinate 476,694, forward strand.
TTGCTGCTTGTCTAGAGGGGTCACCAACTGCGCATATGTCCGGTCGAATTGCTTGTCTAGAGGAACCACCAACCGTCGCATCCCCTGCAGATGAAGGACCGCAGCTTCAGCTGAGGGCCGATCCTCGACTCGTGACCAGCAACATTGTATGAACCCCCAAAAGTCATCATCAATAGGGCGAGATGTGGGGCGACCTGGTGTTTGACCACTAGCCAGCTGAAAGATCACAGTAGCATCCCATAGAACCTCAGACCAAGGTTGCTTTCCTGACAAAATCTATCAAATCATCAGGCGGGAACTAAGAAGATATATGTCCGGCACACGCGCCTGAAATGCGAGGCTCCCGAGAGAGTATATGTCACTCTTTGGCGTCGGCTTATTTGCTTGGTCTGGGCCTAGTTGAAGTTGTTCAGGTGCCACCCACCGGAGCGCCCCCGGGCGGTGGGTAGTCCTTTGAAGGTAACCGAGAGCTTCGGGTATTTCTCCGACAACGGTAGAATATCCGAAGTCAACAAGACGTGCGCTACAATTTCCGTCAACGAGGACATTGCTCTGAAACTCGCTCAGTGAAAGCCGAGAGTGTGTGCTGCGTGCGCTAAATATCTTACACTGGTAAGATCACCATGTACCACTGGGATAGAATGCACTGTGCAGAAATCGTCAGCTATAGGAAAAGAATTCGTAAGGGATCTGAGACCTACGGTACTCCAGTCCACTCGCAATGTCGACGATCTGACAAGCAGTAGAGATCGTATTGTGCATCCATGGAATAATGCATAAATTTATACGACGCACCAATCGTAGCCGTTGGGCGGGCGAAAGTGCGCTAGTACTGTCGCAGCTACTATCGCATTTGCCTAGATAGGCGTGCAACGTTCCATTAGGCATCCACATGGACACCAAAGACACAGAAGGCCCGAAACCAGACACGACCCCTAAAAAAGGGACAATGTTTGGATGGTCAAGCCTCCTCCATATCCCGAGCTCTCGTCGAAGGATCTGGACCGGCCATCAGATCAGCCCCACTTTGATGACATGGTGACGGCACTCGCGTATACGCGCCTTTGCACCTCTCCCGTTCTCGTCCCGATCCTCGTCTAATGCCAACTTGAATCGTAATGCCTTTACTGCAACCTGGAGACAAAGGCGTAAGTGAACCAGGGCGACCCAAAACCTCAGTGGCAAGATTTTAACCTCTACCCATCCTGTTGCAGTGTTGCACCTGCACCTATAAACATCACCAAAACTTCCACCATCACAGTAGCCGTTTTCTAGTTTCATGATCTGCTGGGTGAGATCGGGTGGAGGCTCCATATAAGCAAGGCTGGCCATTTTGTAAGCCAGTCTGTTCGGTCTCCTTGACAGGACGAAGCAAGCCTCTTCAAGTTGGGTGAATGTAGCTTAGGCACAGCCCGGTACAGCACGTTCACCGTGAGTGTTCAGACGCCATAGGCGCCCATTCGGTCCCATTCAGTCGCCTTACCCGAGATCGGATTTGAACTGGGGGGAAACAACCCAATTCCGCACGTTAGTGTGTCGGAGGGGTGAACTGAAGCTCTGATGGAGAGAACCTACTGTACGACTCAGAATCAGAAGAAAGCTAAGCAAGTTGCCTGAAGAAAATTTAAGGTGAAATGCAAAGTACTAAGCACCCCAATATAGAAGTTCAATGACATACGTAGTACAACTTGCTTTAAGTTCAGTTCACAGGGCAAGTAAGTAGACCACCTTCTCAATATGCTTCGCCTTTCCACCAGGAATTCACAAATCTAGGATTTCCGACGAATTTCCTTATCTCCTGGACAAATCTAGGCCTTTTTTTTTTTTGATGAAATTGCCTCCACGAAACCTGAAAAAAACCTTCATCTGGCGGTGTGCTCCCTGCCTGGTTCCTGACGAATCTTCCATCACAGTCCTGGTGCACTCATATCTCCTTGAAATGCTCCTTGGAAGCGCATCTGCGATAGGTCGCCAACCGCGCCCCCTCCTCACCTGTGGTTAGAAGTTCTACCAGCGGCGAAGTTACTTACGCATTCCGCGGTAGTAACATCTTTCATGCTCATGTATGGCTCGCGTATAGCTAGTACCAATGATGTTAAACAAAAATTAGATTGTGTGGTAGATGGTTCTTATGACGCGATGCTACCCTAATACCATTACCGAAACGATAGATCAGCGCTGCCAAGATAAAGCTACCGCCCGCCATTCTACGACGGACTGGGGATCAGACTTCCTCCGAAGTGCTCGAATGTTTCTCGATCTTTTCTTCTTCGAGGGCTCCTGAAGCAAGGGGTTTACTGTGCTCCGCAGCTTTCGTCTGTTCGATCAAGTCTTGACGCGACGAGAAGCCAGGAGGTGCCCATTGGCGCGACGTCCAAGGTTTGCAGTTGGGGTCAGTGTACATCTATAGACAACGTCAACACTGTTCGGGACACCGTGCCTTGTTGGCGACGTACCATATTCACACTCTCGAGTGAGAGGTCAGAAGACTCGTAAAGGAAGAGATACACGACAACTGCACCCGTGAGGTTGCAGGCTGGGGAGGCCATCTAAACATGCAGCGATCACCTTGCTGGGGGAACAGCACTCACCCGCAAATACATAACCGTATCTGTAATCTATGGCACTACTGATGAAGGGCGTGAAGAATGCGAGCAAGAAGTTCCACAGCCAGTTGGCGGCTGTCGACAGACTTCCCTGCTTCGCACGTGTTCGGGTTGGGAAGGTCTCACCAATCAAGATCCAGACTCCTCTGAAAAGCAGTCAGTCGAGCTGGAACCACGAAAGAAACCTGCACTCACGGAGCCCAAGTCATTGCATAGCCCCAGATGAACATGCAAGCAGAAACAATCATAACTGAGAAAGATAGTGAGTAATTCATGCAGAACAATCATAATAACATCCACGTACGTTTTCCGATGCCAGGATGCGTCACGGGGTCTACAGCTGTTCCCGCGGAAGCAAAAACGAAAAGCCAAGCGGATTGCCATATGCCTCCGAAAATCAGGGGCCGACGACGCCCAAACTATGTGAGGAACAAGAGTCAGAAACAGAGCGACAAACCCAATCCGAAACATACTCTTTCCATGATATACATGCCACCAAAGGTGCAGAAGAAGTTCACAGCACCGAGGATGATCTGAGTGACAAATGAGTCGGCAAGACCCACCGCCTGGAACACCGTGGCGCCATAATAAAAGAAGTAATTGGCGCCAGTAAGTTGTTGCAGACTTTGCAAACTCATGCCAAGTAGAGTGCGGTAGAGAGTCTTGTTCTTCGGTTTGAAGCAATCAATCCATCCGGCCCTCGTCTTCTTCTCGTACTGAACATTTGACCTGATTTCCTCCACTTCGCGCCGGATGATGTAGTGTTCCTTGGCCTCGGCCGCGGAGAGACCTCGGGTCCGTGCGAGGGACACCTGAGCCTCGTCCAGTCGATCATGAGCAGCGAGCCATCTGGAAGGAAAGAAGTTCAATAGAGAGCGACGAGGGTTCAGCTAGAGACTTTCCTTGGACTCTCGGGCATGAAGAGGATACCAATACCGAGGATCAACGCCCACAAGATACCGATCCCGACGACTGTGCGCCAAGACCCGGATCCACC
>KN839839.1:480697-518479 GCA_000827185.1 Hydnomerulius pinastri MD-312
GAACTCACGGAGCACCAATGAGAGCGCCTGCCAGCGTTCCGATTGACAGCAGGGACACGATGAGGCCTTCTCGGACAACGGAAAACTTGCATGTTGATACAACTCCTGGCGTGGAGCAGGTGGCGAATCGTAGAAGGAAGTCATCCATAAGCAGGATGTCTGAAATCTGGCCGGTATCATACTAAACCCGTCCGAAGAAAGAAGTCAACCCAAATCCAAGGTACATGCCAAACTACCCACCCCGAAGATGAAACCGCCCATCGACGCTAAAAGCGCCAACATGATGGCCACCCATCCTATGGGTAGACCCTGACTGTTACATTGACATGTCGTGAGCTTTGAACGACATCACAGATAATTAGAGTAAAAGGGGCGTACACATAAAAAAGTGCCATGTTATCCTATCAGTGTTGGTTCCAGGGAACACTAGGAGCAAAGGACGGGGAGGTCAGATTTTGAAAGCAGGTGGGGATCCGAGTTTTGAGGGAGCGGAAGCTGCTGATGTCATGTTTCTGTTTTGGGCCTCCGGATATTGGTTCCGGCTGGGTGTAACAAAACAGTCCCACCGCACCGACTTTTGCAATTTTGATACATCAGAAATACGGGATGTGCTGGCGGCGTAAACCAAATTTATGCAATGTTGTATTGGTTGCTGAAACGTTGGTTCACACAGATCCTCCACGGATGGTGAGCCAGGCCGGACCGACGGCAGGAGAAGCACGTAAGTAAGCTTGCGGGCGAAGAGAAGATAAGTACAATTGACATACCGCGGCGTCACAAGAGACCTTTGCGAAGTCTGAACATGAGGTGGATCTGATAAGGAGGCCAGAAAGGCGCACCTCCTATTGCGATCTCCACGTCTCAATACTAAGATGAATTGCTATGAATGAAGTTTCACACCCAATTCTTTGATTCTTGTGCATGTTACGCGCATATGGGCACAGCAGATCACTGGCAGGAGCGTGAACATTAAAAAACGACGAGCTCCGCTCCGCTCCCATCAAAAAATCGCTTACCAACTTAAAGCACTTTGGGTTTCCCATGACATCGATAGGGCTGTCAATTCTTGGTGCGGCAGAGCGCGGTCACACCATATCATAGAAAGGACGCATGTACTGGGGCACATTCCCTATCTCCAATCTGAGCGAGCTGTCACCATATTTACCGTGGTGAATAACTAACCGATTGCACAGATTGCAAAGTTCGCCGTCGCCACTAAGCAGTTCAGGCAGACATTTTGGTCAAGCCAGCAACAGAAAGCTCACACAACTAACCCATAAAGAAACCCTCAAATTTAGAGAAGATCACAGCATAAAATCTCCACGCTCGCACCTGTTTGGAATCTTCGGAAGGGCGGTCCGTGGTTCAGACAAGGAGCATTCAATGCAGGTTGACGGTGCCGTGGGCTTCCGCCGTTTTCAACAGTCTGTACGACGTCTTCCAGTTACACTACCCCCACGTTTGACGCGTCTTGATCGCTATGTAAGCCTCTCATGCGCAGCTTCGCATGTGGGGCACTAGGAGAATTAGGTTTATGCTTAGGGTATAGAGGATAAACAAGCACGCACCAACTCCCATGGTGCGAGGAGCTCACCACGTCCAGCAATGACTGAAACATTGATGAGAACACCAGCAAAAACCCTAAAGGCCGGCGAGAATTCCCGACACAACGGCACGCTATTTATATCGCTGAGCGAACCAGTATAGCTTCGCTCGTTGGGTGGGCCCGGTGGGGAATACGCCACGCTCCATACCCCGTAGTACGCGTGATTGAATTTCTCCGTACCCCAGAACGATGCGTTCTCTCAGCGCTCCCGAAGCCTATTTGCGCAAGGATCTAGTAGCTCGCCGAGAGGCCTTGATTAGTCAATCCCTTTATTATCGGTGAGCTCCACAATTTCAACGAGTGTGTAGCGCGGTGGTGGTGCTGTCCGAATTATCATGATGGTACCTGAAACGTCGGGGGACGCTGTGTGAATCATCCAGATTCCAGAGCCCGCCGATACTACCGGAGCGTTGTGGTCGCACGACCCTTTGCACAAGGCTTCTTTCAAGACACTGCTAACCACGACAACGGGCGAAATTTCTTGGGTAAACAGGAGTCCTGAGAATTAGGGTATCATCGAAACCCCGCTGGGAAGGACTGCAACTGCGGGTTGACCGGTTAAACGGTCAGCAACGACAGCGAACGCCATGAAATTTCGATATCGGTCATGGTGAGCAAATTGATGCGGAATCCCGCAGGGCACAGACAGCAATAAGACAGGACACCCGCGTCCGCGAGGGTGCTCGCCAGCGGTACGTTATCGGAAATGAAAGTTCCTCCCCTTCCGATAGCCAGACGGATGGCATGGTCCTGCTTGCTTTGGCATTACGCTGGGTCTCTCTGGTCCTGAGAGGTGCACATCATTCCGTATCTTCCCGAGCCTCAAGATTATCGTAATAGAAGTCAGTAAATTTTGTCGAGACACCATTTCGCAGGAGAACTTGAGAAGTCGAAGCTGTAGGATGAGAACAACAGACATGAAGCAACTCAAGATAGACGCACCGTTGACCATACAGAACCTTACTACAGAACACGCTCTGTCACAGTCATGGTAGTCACATTGGAACGTGATCCGCTTGTCACGCGTGTGCTTGCCGTGTCCGAGTCGGTCGCGTCTAATCCTGAAACACATCCAGCAGAGTACTATCAGAACGATGGCTCGTGCGGGACCAAGTAGATCGCAGAGATCGCAAAGAGAGTCTCAGGCTTCTCAACCTCAGTCGCAGAGACACGCTCGTGGCGGCCGACGAGCTCCCATTGAGGAGGACGACGACGACGACGGCGGGGGAGAAGGCGAGCAGGAAGATTATGAAATGGATATTGATGGTAATCAAGCAAAGAAGGCTGATGGAGAAGCTGTACGTCCGGAAAACACCCTTCACTGATCTCTTTCCATTGGTACTCATTTTTGAGGCTCGTGTCATCATTAGGAGCTTGACAAAAAAGCGAGTGCTCTGGTCAGACTCGCGCTCTTCACAGAGCACAAACGCGTTCCCTTGCGTAGGGAAGATATCTCCAAGAAAGGTACTTGTTCTTTTTCCTATGCTTGTACTCGGTAAATCAATTTTGTACACCAGTTCTTGGCTCTAGCACGCGTTCGTTCAATGCAGTCTTTGAAAGGGCACAAAAGTTGCTACGCAAGACATTTGCGATGGAGCTTGTAGAGCTTCAGGCAAAAAATTATCGTGAACAGGACCCTGCTGGGGATGATATCCAAAACGCTACCGGCGTGAAGAAGAAGGGTGAATAGTTCCTTCTGCTCTCACCTCGAGGGTTAACACCGCTGATGCCGTACAATCTCCATCAATCATTCATAGCTGCTGCTGCCGGGTCGAAAACCTACATCTTACGTTCAACTCTAGACATTGCCATAATCGAACAGGCGGCTCTAACAGATGAACGGCTTCTCGAAGAGCAAATAGCGGAAGGTCCCGATCATGATGATGACGACGACGATACCACCCGAAATTATGGGAGCGTCATTTCATGGAGCAGCGCTGATCAGCTTGGCGCTTTGGGTCTGCTCTATGTCATCCTTGCATTGATTCTAGTCAACGGAAGGTCAATCACAGAACGTTCGGAATTTCCTTCACTTTTCTCTTCCACGAATTCACTAGCCGCTGTCACGCAGTGGACCTTAGAGCCAACCTGAAACGGCTCCGTATCCCATCCAGCGGTACAGTGCCAATGAATGCACAATCAACGCACAGAGCGATGCCCATCGACACGTTCCTTGCTCAGGTCATGCGCCAGGGGTACCTCGACCGAATACGCCACGGTGATAACAAAGCAGCCGGAGGGAAACGTAGTCGTGCCCCCGCCGCTACACAAGTCAACGCCGATGATAACCAGGCATATGAGTGGCGTTGGGGGAACAGGGCGTTCAGCGAGATCGGCGAACAGGACATAGCAAGCTTCGTTGCTGAATTCATGGTCGAACGTTCCAGGCAAGATGACATCGAAGAGGACGACGAGGAAGACGGTGCCCCTGCTCGTGGACGTGGCAGAGGTGGAGGCAGGGAGGATGGTGCAGAAAAGAAGCTGGCAACCATGTTAAAAGGCATCGAAAGAGCTGCCGGTGGTAACTTGGCCCCGCTCAAATAGTCGTATTCACTTGCGGTGGGGTGTTCTATGCAACCTTTTCTCCTCATTCTATACACTACGCTGTTCATGTTAGTCCCTATGCTACTTTAGGCTGAATTTGTTCCTCTATCATACACTATCACTTGAATCCAGCGATACGAGCGAAAACCGACTCAATAGTGTCGCTCCTGTATTTTTACCCTTCATGTCCAATAATCGTATAAATCTCAATCCCTGTTCGAGCTGATTCAATCGAGCGCAAAAGACAGCTAAAGGCTCGTCTCGTCCTAGAAACTCGTGCCGAAGTACTTGCAGCCTGGTGCTTTGGTTAGAATCCAGCCACCGAAGAATCACGGACCGCAAACCTAATGAACGCGAGGCCGTCCGTGTCAAACTCCCACTCAAAGTTTTCATTCCACATCATATTGACAACCCCGTCTGGTTCGCTCTCACACTTGACCTTGTCAGAACACCACTCCTGCTTACCGGCGCCATGGAATAGCTCTGCACGGCAGCATCCGGAGAAATCGGCGTGGCCAGTTGGAGGGGGCACTGCAGACAGGAAGTTAATACCCCTATAACGGAATTCATCAAGGCGCTCACAGGAACTGATTCCGATGATTTGCCCAACAAGCTTCATGCGGCCCCTCCGCTCCGGTCGTTCGAGCGAGGGTTTTGGCACCCATCCGCTAGTGCCAGTGAAGAGTGCTTCATTTAGCTGCATCCCTTCGTCATAATGCTGCCAGTTAAGACATGCGATCTGCGTGCCGCTGCGCCACTGCCCCAGTGGGTCCAAGTTAGTGGAGCTCAGTCGAAGTCCGCGGGGGTACACTCTGCGCAGGTGTTGCTGTGCATTCTGGACCAGCTCTAGGAGTGCCTTGGGAATTAAGGATAGCATCGATGATTCGCTGATGTTGATCATGACGTTCTGTGGATGCGGTGGGCTTTCGATCACTAAGTGGAAAAGGCTACTGTGTTTGATGCGGTTCCTTCGGATCGGAAAGGACATCTTACCTTCGCCTAGCCAGCCCTTCGTAGGCTTCATGCTCCGTGTATAGAACCCTAGCTTAGCCAAAGAATCTGCGATCTTGGCGTGAAGGTGACTGGTCTCTATCTCGGGATCCTCAGGAGCTTCAGCTTCGTCCCAAACTTCGGTCCCGTCCGGAATGCCGCAAAGCTGTTCCGCTTCTGAGAGGTCATCGATCTCCGTTCCAGGGAAATATTCAACCTATGGTGAGATGTCCAAGTTAGATTCCATATGATAGGAGAACATTGTGGCTCCACACCATGAGGAGGATTCGTCCGAGGAGATCACGCGGAGATATCGTGTCTCCGCTCAATTCTGGGATTTCGCCTTGTACTAGCTTTCCACCCCATGCGTCTAACATGATATCCACCAGCTCATCTTGCTTGGGTACAGGGACGTGACATTCCAGACTGACGAGGACAGGCCAATCACCCTCGTTGACGGCATTACCAATGGCTTCGCACACGTCCTTGAAGGGAACGCTCCTGCTGAACGTGTGACCGTGTGTAACTATGGGCCCTTTAGACGATGACCAGACATCAATCTCGACGCATCGGCCCTTCTCTCGGAGAACGTGGGTATACGACTCAGCAGAAGAGCGCCCAAGAACCTGCCAGGAGAGCAAGTAAGTGTTGTGAGACGATCTGGGTGCAAAGGGGCTCTATCAGTGACTCTGCCAGCGGCTTAACCTGTCAAACGAACGATATGAAATAGCTCTTGAGCGGCAGATCGTTGGCAACGGGAGGAACGTGCACCGCAGGCTTCGCCAACAGTTCGTGGGCATCCTGTGAGTATTCTTATAGCAGTCAGCGCCAATCATCCTGTACATGTCAAGCTGGTAAATCAGACCTCGTTGTTGGCTTCCAGAAATGCGATAACCGCTTGGCTCAGTTTGACTTCGACGCCCGCAGGTGGGGTAACGTTGATGTTAGTCTCAATTGAATACTGGTTTGAGAGTGCGTCCACTTGCGCTTGTGAGTCCATGGCCCGTGGCTGTCGAATTCTGAAGATATCAAAGAACCCGGGAAGCAACTGATGGACTTCTCAGAAGGGAATTCGGCCGGAAGGTACACGCGTGGAAGAACAACAGTACTAGGTTTCGGCCTGTAAACTAATGCGATTATAGTACAACAAATGACCTAATGAGGGAACAGTTTCTTCCGTATCCTGAGCCGAACAAGCAGTATGGTAAGAATGGTGGTATATCTATGGCCTGTTGTACGCGTGGACCCAATTTCTCGGCCAGGATCCAAGATGAGAAAGGGGCGACACGTTGCGCTCAGCACGACGTGTACCTGAACAAATAAACACCAATTTGAAGACTCAGAGCGAAAACTTCTGTTGGAGTTCGTAGCTCTGAGCGCTTTGATGTCTGTGCAGGACCGGTAATTCCGTAGGATCTGCGATGTCGTCTTCCTCAGTTTCGACGGATACCCGGCGCAGGTTCAATATTAAACGGGCCAAAGTTATGTTAGAGATACTCCAGATAAAACTGAAAGACAAGGCTCAGGAACCGTTAAGATGATGCAGGGGCGGGAAACCTACAAAACGCCCAAAAATATCAGGGAGAGCTGTGACTCGGTGTTAGAATTAGTTGCGTGGCAGGTAACGAGTAGCTTACTGGTGCAACGATAGAAAGAACCAAATTGACGACACGTAATGCTAGACTCGACATGAACAAGGTCATTGGGAGATAAAGGGGGTCATATTTACCAAACAAGCCCTGTCAACTCGTGAGCAGGTGTCTAGATTGCACGCGCAGGCAATACATACCAAAAAGTACACGCTACCATCACGATACAAAATCTTCGCCATTTGCGCATCCTGCGGCCGTGGGCGGTCGAAAGCATTCCAAAAAGTCGTAACAAAGATCATGGCCTCGAACGCTATCTGGGGACTTGGGTTCAGGATATCGTTCCCAAACATGGTTCAAGGTCGGTCACGTACTCCTGGGCTCCACAACAACACGAATTTGGGTTTCTCGGTAAGAATGCAAACGTGCAGGTCCGCTTCGAAGATCAATGTAGCTATAGAGAGGCCGTTAAGATAAAGAGAACTCCGGCGGGTAAAGCGATCCGTACGAATCATCGAATAAACGACATAACCAGTCAGACCGAGAGCAGTGATTTGCGTGATGATGAACAGGGCAAGGGTCCAAAGCATGAGCTTAGGGGTACGATCCCAGAGGACCCAGAGGCGGAGCAGGACGAGGACTGTGTCCCATCAGTACAGCCTCAGCCTGATCAGCGAACTGTTCTCACAATTACTGGTAGCGATGGACAGCATCCCGATGACAGTGGCCATTCCAAACCACCCTTTGCAGCTGATAGCAGCGTATCAGATGGCATCAGACAATATTCATCAGTGCGACCGACTCACAACTGCACAAGTAAATCAATCAATATTGATGTGACCCCATACCCAAATGACACATACCATATCTGAGAGCTCGGGATTCCCTATTCCACTGAAGCCTTACGAGGGAATAAGCACAGGGAACCTATGATAAGCTCAATTACTGACCATGTGATTGCACGATCAAGGCGATAGGAACGATGTAGCGGTTGAATAAGAAGAGTACTTTCGGAGTCGAGAGCTTCGCTTTCCAGATGAGCTGCACTTCATCTTTCAGCGTCAACAGATGATCCCATAGTAGAATCTGTACGTGAGTCCATTGTATCAGCCTCCGCATAGATCATCAGTGACATTGCGCGGGAGGCGCAGACATACCACAAGCCCGGCCGCTGGAAATTCAAATCGACTGCTTGTCAGCTTTTGCCATTATTTGCCAACCCAATGGTACGTGTGAAAGGATGGAGCAATCAGACTCACCGCTCACATACTGCGAGGCTTTCAAATGTACAAGTTCTGTAGCGTTCATCGTCTCCATCGAGAGATGGTAGGACGAATGAAGGGCCGTACAAAACGTTGGCGTCGTAACGCCTACTCGTACACAAAGACAGAGGGAAAGAGAAAAGAAATACGAAGCGAGAGCAGTTTCCGAGTCCGAAGGCCTGAAACACTTGCGATGTCCTTGCTATCGGGGAAAATGGCTAATTAAAGGTCGATCAATTCTCCAATGTAATAAATGATCCGAGCAACGCCGGTTGCTCTGACTTACATGAGGTGTGGTGATGCCGGGTCGCGCCCTTAGAAGATTGTAAATACTGAGCTCTGGAGCATTAATTAAGGAGTGTAGGGTGAGAGAAGGAGCGAAGAGACAAGTGCAGACGCCCTTGTCGAAACCAGACTAAGTCAAACGCCACTGAGCGCCACTGCAATCAAAGAGACCGTTATGTGTGAGCTGTGCCTTCAGGGCACAGGAAGATCAAAATGGATGACTCCTTTCCCACACAGTTCATGATTGATCGGCTCTCTGTCCATAAAAGGTAATTGTTTGGCAACAGCTTCAGAAATAAACAAATGGTCGCTTCAACATCGTGTACAATACTTCCCAGGGAGATGAGAAGACGTAAAAATGTCTGTACTAATGCCTCACGAGCGGGGGAAACGCGAACCCTAACTAAGTAGACTTTGACCTATATTCGGCTCCGCGGAGATCCACCAGAAAGGTCTGATTCATGAAACCATAGAACATGAGGAGTAGAAACGATACATAGGTAAGGCATGAGATAGTCCAGAAGTTCGTGTTTAGGGGGTGGGTGATCATGGGCTAGTGGGAACAACACTATGGTAGAACAAAACAATCCTGCCCTGAGTTGAGCATCGGATGACCAGAGCATGTATCTCCACGTATGAATCCTCGAGGGAGGATGCGCAGTCGACATGTCTAAGGCGGGCGCACTGGCAACGCAAGACTCTGCAGCCTGAGAAGACATAACAGTGCTCTTGTCCGCAATATCCATCGGGCTCGGGGCAGACAGAGGAGCAGGGAAGTCCTGAAACCTGAGACTTGAGTAATATCTGCGATGATCGTGATTAGTACCGTAGACAACGGAGGCCAGATGACAAGGGTGATACCTTCAGAATAAACGTTTCAAGATCATGGATCGGGCTCTAATTTCTCGCCTCGGGCGAGCACCCTGACAACCTTGCTGGGTTGAGCAACCATTTCCATCATTTGCATGACGGCAGGTGGGCGTTCGACCAAGCCACTCCCACGAGTAGCGGGAGGTCCACCTGTCCTATCAGAATTGCGCCTGCCGCGCCCAGTTTGTCGTTTGCTTCTCTCATCATCTTCGGTACTTCGGTGCTGGCCAGGGGACGTAGACGGAGCAGGGGTAGCTTCGAACTCGAGTAGAGGGATGCTAGCTTTGGCTGCCCAGTGCCCAATCAAAACGCCCGCCGAACGAGGCTCGTATTTGTGGAGGTGAGGACTGGGAGCTGGGAGGGGTACAGGGGAGGAGATCTCTGTCGTAGCATCCGTCACCACCCTGCCGACCTGCACTTGAGCTGCAGAGGCGGACAGGACTGCGAGGACAACCTTTGGCTCTGGAGCTGTTGTCTTGTCGAGGGTTGATGCGGCATTTTCTACTTCCCATCGTGCGCAACAGATCATCCTGCGGACCCACTCTGGAGATCCCGAGAGATGTAAAGGCTGAGAGGCTGGCTTCTCCTTCTCATCATCGACCCCGACATCCTTGAACTCGATGCGATCCCACGGAACAAACGCATCATCGCGCTGAACCCGGATACGCTGATTTGTTCCGACCTGCGCTTCTAATATTCTCGAAGCGGCCCGTGCGCGCTGGGCTAGCGGACTAGTGCCCTTTTTCAGCAGGTCCAGCGTGTTCAACGCTACGCCGCACCAGGTCAGCGCTAACCACTATTGTGATAAGAGACTCAACCGACCTTCAAGGGGAATGATGACAATTTCTTCGCGCCCTTCTCTGCACCACTTCTTGACCTGGTGAAGTGCATGGACCAGTACACTTGCATCCACCACTACAAGATCAGCATCTTTCTCGCTTCTCACTCCCTCGCTAGACTTCCGGGGCTTTTCTCTCTCCCTCTGTTTCACCTCGCCATACTCCCTCTCTCTCTCCATATGTTCCTTCTTCGCCGGCTTAGGTCCAGATGCGGGGCGCTGCTTCGCCGCATGATTGATAACGTTGTTGCGCCGAGTCCCATTCCCGTTTGCAACACCCAGTTCACCCTGCGCCTGTCTTCGATCTCTCCAGTTCCCAGATGCAGGACCATGGGTTACAGACTTCTCAAGCTGCTCGACCTGATGGCTGAGAAATGCGGCGCCCAATGCGCGGGACATGGCGAGCTTGTTCGCGGTGGCGGTAGCGGGCCCCTGCCGTGACCACGACCTGTGTTCAGCCATATGCAAGTTTCTCAACAACAACTTGTGGCTTACTTTGCTGTCCGCCATTAGATTGTGACAGCGAGGCTTATGGGGAAGATAATATATCGGTTAGTTGGGATGGGTGCGTGTGATAGATACCAAACCTGCTGCTTGCGGCGGACCAAGCCTGTCAATAAATAGCAAGTGCGGCTCACAGGTGGCAGGGTTATATTACGTCAGCATTCGGTCATGTCATCGTTCGCGGTCAGACCAAGTCACGCAAGGTCACCGCAAATCTTCATGCTGTGCGTGGCGCACAACACAATAAGGTCATTACAAGGACCCGCGTTGTCAGTATGGCGAACAGATATCCCGTTCCTCTATCAGAATCGTAGCTATACGAGTGGATAAATGGAAAGGAGCTCCACTCAAACCAATGTGGCGCACTCGCTTTTTGCGGCGGGGACCTTACGAGCTATAGCTAACAATGAGATTCAATGGAACGCCAAGGCCCTTTCATCTCAGCACTTCTTCTTGCGCGCTGTTGGAGCAACCGCATTTTGCCACCTGTCGCCTTATATTGGTGGTACGCTCGGGGTTAACGCTCTTTGAATCATTGGGCGTGATTACGGTAAGCAGTGCCATTAATTGCAACATCTTGCTGCGGAGGGAGCGTTTAACAAAAGTGCTGTCGGGGCCGGGGGAATAGGGTCCTAAGGCAAGAGGTAATGTCGAGCAGGACAGCCTTAAGTACTATCAAGGAGCGTCAAGGTAACTCGTTCGTTACGTTCGTTCAGGCGTCCGTCTCGCCCCACAACAGCCCGATCTGGCGTGGAGGAAGAGGTGTCCACGGAACTTGTGTGTACTTGACGACGTGCGGTTCTGTTAGGGAAGATCCGGCTTCATTCTCAGGGAATGCGAGAGTATTCTCATCTTCATTCCGCAAGAATAGCCAAGTGCAAACCTAGTTCGCATGAAGTAACCAACCGCAGGTAGCAAATGGCCCCGGAAATGCGTTCGTAGCATCCCAGGAACAGAAGTGGAGAATTCTTTGTTGTCAGGAGGATTCCTTTATTCCACCATCTATTTGAAGTAACCTTGGGCGGTGGTTACGCCGAGAGCGTGGACAGCTGAAAATAAGCCAGCGACCTCCTTCTCAAGTACCAATTATCTTGTCTCAGGAACGTATCGTCGAGGGTTATGCGGCTGGAACGACGCGCGCAAACAGTGCCGAAGTCAACTCTGGTGACGACATTTGCCCTCGGCAGGAAGTACAGGGGAATTTCTAACTCACAGTACCGAACTGAGAGACCTGGATTCGGGTAAATCAACCAGGGCCCTGTGCGCGAGGTATTTTGTGAGTTACGATACCATGGCCAGTGGCAGAACTTGGGAGTTCTTTCTGGTCATGCCGGATAATTCCCAAATTTTCGTGGAGCAGAGTGGAGTCGAGCATCGAAAATCGTAAGTGAATGACTTGGGGAAGTCGACTCCACCGGTTTTTAAGCTTCCTCTGACGTGATAACCGTGAAGTACTCGGAGAAGTTCATCGGGGTAGATCTTCGTTTGAACACAAAAGACCCGGACCTCTCCACAGAGGACCTGAGGTTGAGATCGCGTCCAAAGATCCAAAATTCTGGTGGCTGGGTCATGCGAAGGGCGCCGGTAATGCCAGGGTTTCTGAGGAAGACTTCGGGATGTGCAGCTACCTTGATTTTTCCATGTCAGGGAGTCCGCCAATATTATCACTCGCAGACCGAAGCTGTTTTCTTTTTCAAAAGACATGAGCCAAGGCTACGACGTTGTTCTCCAACCGCTCAAAACACCTCCCAAGTAGAGACCTCAGGGACAACTCAACCGACTACCGCGCTTTCGCGATGACATTGCCGTGCAATAGTGTCTACAAGTTGAGGTTGATAGGAGAGCACCCAATGTTAACGAGACCGGTCTGGATCAAGTATATGAGCAGCTGCCAGAATGCGCGAAGGTGGGTGAGGGAACTAACGTAGTCATTGTTACTGCAGCACACTGGTTGTTGCTGGCACACGGCACCCTGGCCCGTCCCGATAGCAGAGATGGGGCTACAGCCAAGGCCAAGGCCGGTTGTAGCGTCGGTGACAAATCCCAGCATGGAGAGCAGACCTCCGAGGCCCGGCTTTTCATTGGTCTTGGGCGGGATGAGTATCCAGAACATAAGAGTTGTTAGAAGCGAATGAACCATACATTTGTCACGCTGTTACAGCATTGGAGGCTCCCAGTGTCGCAGCTACTGCTATCAGTGCGACGTGTGGGGCGCGAGCGATGCGCGCTGGCAACAGCAGCAAGGATAAGGACGAGGAGAGCAGATGCACGAGGAAACATTTTTAAGACGACAAGCGGGTGAGAAGAGTTTATGCGAACTAGAGAGGGTAACTGGATTGAAGGACGAAAGACGTGAATTGCCCGAGGACTTCGAGTCGACAGAGAAGGCTTTTATGTTGTTGGCGGGAAATAGCCCCTGAGCCGAGACCGATTGGGGTGGTTCTTGGAAGGGAAATGGTCCGCCACTTTGAGAAACAAAATCAGTATTGCATCTGTCTTCCAATCAACTTGACGAGGCATCCACGGAATTCGATAGAAGGCGACGATTGCGGATATCAAATTGGGCAGTTTTAGGAACCCAAAGCCGGCGGTCCCGGCGAGCTGCTGGAGAGACAACCGCGTGATAATACAGTCTCTGCATGTCAGATCAGTGGTTCCCGACGCAATTCAGAGGCCATGATGCATGGGACATCGGGCCACGAGCCACAAGGAAACATACATATAGAACCATTTTCTGTCATCGCGATCATCGCCCAAGTGCTCCGCTAACAAGGCCCAGGACCCTCGAATACAGCGCCCGCAGTCCGAGGAACCTGATATCTATGATCTTGATTCTGATTGACCTTGAAGCTTCGCGGTTCGTTGATAATTGACAAAGTATCGAACTTCTACAAGTCTTATAATAGAGTGGAGCCGTCGAATGCCGCGATCGTCCCCCACGCATTCGAACAAGGGAACGGTTGATTCGATGTAAACGGTCGAACATCCTCGATAAAACAGCACCTCGAGACCTAAGCATATATAAAATGAGAAGTCTTCAGCTACACGGTTTGCTGGACGGCGCACCGATTTCCCCGAATGACCTCGACCGATTGATCTCGGAGGAAGCATTCCAAGCGGTACATAAGCGGTCCCGACGACAACGTCACAAGAAGCAAGCCAATTGGGTTCAGCGAACTTCGCTCGTCATACATCATGACATCGCAGAAGATTTCCATCGACCAAATCTCGGAGAGCCTTTTACACGCATGGGAACCCTCAAGCATAGGAATGCATGCCATACAACGTCTTCTTTGGCATATCCCACAGCTTTAAGTTTCATCTTTAACCACGGTTCTGTTCTCTAATATCGCGCGGAAGGGCGGACTCTTCGAAATTGCGTGTGCCGTTAAGAATGATGTGCACGTAGACGAGGGACAGCGTTGGTGACAGCCACAGACCAGTAAACCATAAGGATTGTTTGAGAACGAGTGACCGATCGTCGTGAGTATGGATTTGGCATGATGGCATCCATCAACAGACGATAGGTGGAGGACGCGATGATGATATTCTCCCGCCTTTTCAAACATTTCTGATGCCCAGACAAGGCGCTCCGCAGCTGAAACCACGAAGCACGACCAGGTACCTGTATTTTTCTGATAAGACCTACCATAAGCTTTCGACCGACTCCTCGGCGCACCCACTCATCCGCGGACACGCGTTCGGACCTCGGTATTGCAAGGTGATCGATCGAGGACTCACTTGCAATGTCTTGATGACGGCGATTTTCTTGCTGTCCTCGGTGGACAATAAGATTTGTGTGATGAGCCAGCTCCCGGTAATACCCCTGGGTATCGTACAAGGTGCGCGTGCAGATTGCCCATTATCGCTGTCCATCATAAGCTACCGTACAGTTCATGTCGCACTCTTTGACGGCCCCTGCGTCTGCGCCTGGATCTTTGCTTGCATCACGTTGATTAGATAATTCATATTGTCCTGCTTCTTCTGTATCGTGTCCGACAGCGTCTCCAGGTTGTTGCGGATGAACTCCACTTTGGTTTCATAGTATTTTGTGGCTTCGGCACGCGTCTGTGTCGTGATCGGTAGAAGCAGAGGGGTCTATGGAGCGGAGATTTACCTTCTTGACGTAGTACCCTGTACCAACGTCGACGATGACGTGCTCTGGGTCGCTCAGTTTACCGGGGACGTAAAGGGAGTTCGTCAGAGGGACCAAGATGGTCGTTCCTGGTAAATTGCATTGTCCATTCATCTATTGCGCTGCGATTCGATCAAGAGCACCTACCAGTATTTTTGGGCTTGACTTCGGCTACATTCTCGATACAAGACTTGAACTTCGACTGAGCTTGCTTGAGTTGGGCAAATGAGTTTGTCAGGTGATTCAATTCCTGGAAGTATGCCGTGTCATGTATTATGATTGATAGGTCGTAGTAGTAGGACAGATTTTCGCACCTCCTCTAGCTGCCGCCGTACATCAGCAAGCTGCTGAATGTCCAAGTCCGCGACGTTAATCTGTTGAGACTGAGCGGAAGCCATGCCGGTTCATAGAAAGGTAGAAATCCCACTTCAGATCAGCGTGACCTGACGCTTGACGAGTCGTAACGGTGTGACATAACGCAAATGGCCCCTATCTGCAGTACTCAGGAGTCAGGACCAGTCTTGCGGGATCGCGTAGGAATCGCACAACCTTAGACAAATGCGACGTTGGATGATCGAAGCAGACATGAATACCCAAGTCCAAGATTACTTATGCACAAAGTCAAGACGTGAGCAAGCCCTGTTTCGGTGATCTGCCTTACCAAGCTCTATCCTGCTAGCCATCAAGGAAAAGCACCATTACAACGGACCAGATTGTGAGAAGAGTTAGATATACAGGTCTGTGACAGTCCATCGGGTATCAATACATGAGGCGGGGAATGGGAACGGGAACGGGATGTGATACGGCGTATGTGCGCTGCGTAATGAATGGGCGCTCAGCCGAATCCGAAGAACACCCCAAAAAGATCCTTCCATCCTCTCTTCACCACAAAGCGTGCTCCACCACCATACTCGTCCGCCAGCCATTCGAGGTAACGAGCATCCAAAGAACTGAGAGGACCAAGCTCGAACGACATGATGTCCTTGGGTGTTATGTAGATGGTATCGTTCTCAGGGGCCGAAACGCTGGGGGAATCAACGAGCGGAACCTGGCCTTGTGACGATGGGAGCAGTTCAGCAAGACGCGAGAGCTGGAAGCATGTGTTGGCATGGAATGTCTGCAGGAGTGCGAGCGTCGTCAGAACCTGGCGTTCCCTCCGCTCGTTCAAAGCAGCGTCGGTATCGTCGTTTGTTGTGGTCAACTTTGGTGTAGAAGCAGAGGTAAACGCTGAACTGGACGACGCCTGACGTCGCTCAGCTCCATTGGGCGATGAAGATCCAGGTGAGCCCCCACCGCCTAGGGACATCCCACCCGACCTTCGCATGCCCTTCACATTTGGACTTCCACTCCCACTCGGCCGCCCCTCGATCCCCATCCCGACATTCCTCACAAACGCTCCGTTGAGGGTAAGGTCATCATCTCCCTCCAACCGCACGGTCCCCCAGTTTGCGATCGAGCCGTTACCCGTGGAGTACGACGCTGTCGAGTTGCCGCGCCAAGATCCCATCCATAGCCCTGCACAGACGATGCAGACGTCTTCGTAAATTTGCCACGCATCTGTCCAGGTAGAAAGGGGCTTGGCTTTGCCGTCAAGCTCGGGTGAAGGTCGACAACACTCGTGTGTGCAGTCGTTCTCATCTAGCTGCAAGATACGCTCTAATTCATTCCACTAGAGAGACGTTGAGATGATAAAGCAGACACATGATACATTCGAACGTACGAGTTTGACATCACTCCAGGTAAATCGAACGAACGAAAGCCGATGCGTCGGCCCTCGCGAGTTTGGTTGTTGTTGTATGGGTTTGGATAGATATAATGTCGGTCGTGAGGTTTTTGAAGGCGTTGATGTCGTCAAGTCAATCACTAGATCATAGTAGGAGGGTTTCTCGAGGAAAATCGCATCCGTTGTGCACGCAATCCATCCCCGTCCGGTCCTTCCTTCGTGATGCATCCTGTCCAGGTCGCTTAGAGTTACCATCCCAAGCACCTTGATGCCCTCTCTTGATTTACCCTTAAGTCGTGTGCGGTACCATGACGATACGTCTTCCGTCCCATCCGACGTAAGTAGGGAGGGATCCAGTTGTGCTTCGTAGCAGATGTCAGCAGCGACCTGGCAGAGGATGCATGCAGCCTCTACTGGAGGGAGCGTGTAGATCAGGATCCGCCGCCGCCCAAGCACGTGTTTATAGAGGGTCAGCGCAGAGGGACCAAGGATGCGCAGCAGATGTGGGAGGTGCGGGGTTGGGCTGGAGGGCGAATACTCGATTTTGGGCTAGATATTGGAATGTGAGCATACCGAGCAAGCGATCTAAGTGTCAAGACTTACACTATCTAACTCGTAGCTCCAACCGTGCCAATCTCCTGCTCCGCCAAGATCGGCCCTTCGAACCTTACGTTCTTCGAAAAATGCGCGAGCGGGCTCCCAGTCAGCCTCACTCGCCTCTAGCACACCTCTGTGCTCAAGGGAGGAATAGACAGTATCCACGAGGGACTTAAGCGCTTCTACATGTCTCCATGGCCTCGGTCGTGTCGACTTTACAAGTAATATCCCAAGGGAAGAGAGTCGAAACCCACGCTGGCCATGCTCAGTCGTCCGGCGCCGACGAAACACACACACACCCGAATGAGTGTCTTTTGTGAAGTAGCTGTGTGACTTCTGTGAATGGCCAAAAAATCAGGGTCTAAAGAAGAAACATACACGACGTCCCGGTCTACTAGATGCAGCCCACTTGGAAGGGTGCTGAACTCGACACCATCGAGCTGGAGGTCTGTCAGCAGGATATGAGCACAAACGGCTGAGACACCTCGTCTACTACATACCGTCGCTCGCCTTTAGGCACCAATCGACGAGATTACCCTTGGTTGGGTGGAAGGAAGCATGAAATATCGCAACTATCAAGTTCGACCCATCAACTCAACACCTCAAAAATTTGGGAGAAATCGGAACTTACCAACATCCTGTGGGATACGTCCTCTCTGGTCAACGTTGTCCATGATACCGTCGACAGCTGCGGGCTGCTGTTGCCAGCTCGCTGTGCGCTGCGACCCTAGGCCTGCTGTCAATGTCGTGGAGTCAGGCAATTCCCGTTAGACCGTCTTCGCCTCTCACGGTCCAAAAACGGCGATCAGCTCCTTTTTCTCGAGACGCTAACTTGAAGTACCAAGTAATAAGTACCTCTCGATATCTGCGACTCTCGAGGACGTTGAGGTTGAGAGTTTAGTTTTGGAGAAAGCGCTAGGCTGCTACACCGATCTATACGATGCTACCGGGAGAACGCGGTTTATGTCCTGGCTTTTTGTGACGAGGTGTTTCAGGTAATTTTGCTTCGCTTCGCAGGATGATCACCGGCACCAAGCCTGGCGGCCATGGTCGGTCAAGCAACCAGATCCATAAATTAGTGCCACCCATAACCCCAAAGTCGCACTCAGTGGGAGTGCTTTCTTGACTTTGGTCTGTACAGACCAAACTAGTTTCCGAGATCCCCTTCCCCGTCCCTCAATACCGGGCTAGGTGGTGAATCGGTCAGGCAAACGTTTCGGATTTTCTAATCAAGACTCATAGTCGAGTCACCGCAAAATCCATCCCGGTAACAATCAATAGACCGTATCATTCACGCATCAGGACTTTCTGCACATTGTTCAAGCCCTCTGCGTAACGCTCCGTGGATCTTCATTACACGCGTCTTACAAGCGCCACTCCAAGAGCTGTAGATCTGACACAGAAGGTAGACTCTCGCTCAGATCCTCACGAAGATACTTGGCTTTTCTATAACCACGTAACATCGCGCCAGTTTTCATGGGGTGTAACCTCGATTTGATCCCCGTCAGTTCGTTTCCTTGTTCTGAACCACGTTTGGTCAACTCGGGGCGAAGCACAGTTACGTTTTACGGCGTCAGAGAGTTCATTCTTGAGCAGAGATGATGATCGCAGAATGATACTAATATTGATTGGGTCCTTCATCAAGACTTGACGGAGCCTTGGCTATGCGCGCGTTGGGCCTTAGCAGAGTGATTCTTTGCGGGACGTGAGAAAGCGCGACAGAGAAAGACGTTGCATATCCAAGAAAGCTCGATATTGACTATCCTAGAGTGAACCACCAACGGATTCCATCGTCTGTAGTGTGGTCAGCGACACAACGAGAGGGATTTCGTGGGAATGCACATACAAAGGGGGAAGCAGTGGGGCCATCGAGGATGGACAGCTCTTCAGGCGTAAAAGGGAGTCGAGGAATAACGAGCGTCCTGACTGGAACGAGGAGAAGGATGACTACAGGAAAACCGATAGCAGCTATACACAAGCCCCAAAGCTACCGTTCAGCGCACATGATCGCGTGATGAATTTGGGATAACATACCAATTGTCTGCGTGATCGCAAAGGTTGCGCCGAACCCGATGAGCTGGACGGCGACGAATAGCAAGAGGCGTGATTTGCGGACTTTGCGCAGCGGTTCGTCGGAGGGAGTGAGCGATTTATCTCGAATGAGGTAGAGCAGCTTGACTGTAATGCCGTTGCCTTGCAGAGCGTCTGCTCCCATGAACCAGCTGCGCCTGCTTTCAGAGACGACGTACTCCCGAAAAAACAAAACAACTTACAAAAGGCCCGCAAGGACTCCTCGCGGAATGAGGCCAAGAACGTGCAAAAATGGTCCAGTTAATAGGACCAGACAAAGCGCGCCTTGTGCAAGATTCGAGACTCGTTGTTCGACGACTGCGATCGGCACCTCCCGTCTATCTACGGAGGGATCATATCGCTTTTCATCCATCTGTGATGGGGTGACAGGAGTGAGCTGTCCTGAGGTTTGATTTTGTTCTTCGTCTACTTTTTTGAACGGACGACCCATTATGAGGAGGGACGTCGTGTGGATGGGTGCTTGGGGTATGAGTCCATTTGGTGCGGGAACACCGATTAATCCGGCTATGAATGTGGTAATTCCGAGGAGGAAAAAGTCGTAGTGGAAGCCCGGGGGCTTGCGCAGGGGAAATTGAGAACCTTGTGCGATCAGTGACTGGGTTGTACTTTAGCTCCCTTTTATCATCGAGCATCGGTCGTGTAGAACACCCACCGAGACGTTGTGATCAAAGAAAAACAAAATCCATAAGACGATGCCGAATGGGAGTGCGACGCCGACCCATTTCCCGTCAAGCTCCCAAAATTTGACGAGCCATGCTCTCCCGTTGGCAGCTTGAAAGGCACCGCCAACTGGGAGTGTGATTGGGTTGGCGGAGTTCAAGCGCCCCCAGTACGCCATACCGGAGGCTGCCACGAGCGAGATTGGCATACCATAGTCCGAGAAAAAGCGGCGAACGTAGCGGTGGAAGTATGTTTTCTCCGAGAGGCTTTGAAAGAGGAAGGACGTGACGAGCATAAGAAGAGCGAGGATAATGGCGACGAATGCTCCGTCGGTGCTCCCGCTGAATTGTCGAGTGATAACTTGCACACCATATTGAAGATACACCCAGGACACGTAGAACCCAAATGTATCACAAGAGAAGAGTGTGACATATTTCAGGAAGTTACACCCTGTAATTTCCGCGTCAGAGAATTCGAGAACCTTATCATCTAGACTCACAGTTGAGCATAGCGGTGATCCAATGAATGATAGCAGCCCACAGATACACCCAACCAACAAAGTGCAAGTAATTAGGTGCATCGGGCTGCTTCTCTATGATATCGTAGATGGTCTTGTTAAAGACAGTGATTGGTCCTGGATATCATTTGTGTGAATTACCCGCCCCGGAGGCAAAAATTCACAGCAGTGAGGCTGTGAGTTTGCACACCAGTAACGCCAGCTATAGTCAGAGGCTGGGCTCCAAAAACGGAGAAAATGAAAGCAGCCATAAATGATGATATTAGGACCTCCGCAACACCATACTGTTGTGTGGTTTCTATGAGGTCTAGTGAAAATGCAATTCCTGGAAGAACACTGTAAAGACATTCAACTCAAAATGACCTAAGAGCCTTTAGAGGAGAGACTTACTTTGCAAAGAATATCAATGCGGTAGCTGGAATAACTCGGTAGTTCCATGCGTCTGTCCAATCACTGAGGTACCACGGCGCGCGGGCTCGAACATCCTGAATAATTCCAACCCCAAGGGTCCTGACCAATGCCAAGGGTCGCCGTCGTCTAGTAGCATTTAGGAGTGTTACAGACGCTCCGGCCGAGGTGACGCCTGGTGAAGACCCGCCCTGAGTGTCCTCCGCTGGAACTAATGGCGATGGGATCGATTGCTTGAGGACATGAGATTCATTGAGCAATGCCATCTTATTGCAGCATCAATACCCTCCGTTAGATTAATTGGACTGGGACGATGCAAGAGAAAGTTATGTTATGCAAGAGAAAGTTATGTTCTGCCTTCGAGTAGTACCGTGTGCCCTTAAAGTTGACACGGGCGCAAGTGCGCGATCTCGATCGGTCTCCTGACACTGACAGACAGCTAAACATGAGCAAACATAGGCATCCACACATTCTCCGACGAGTTCAACGCCAAAGACAAAGAGCTCTCGTCAATGTTTCCGATCAATCTGCATAAGGGGACGTTTTGGATAAAGCACCTGTTGTTCGAGCAAGGATTAATTGCAAGAGTGCTCACGGTGACATGAATAAAAGAGGATCTCCGGGGTGGGTTTGTTCCCCGTTAATGAAGGAAGTCGGTACCGCCGCCTGAAAGGTTATTCTCCAGATTCACAACTATGAATTTGCAACATCGTACGGAGATATTGATTGCTCGCCTGTCGAGGTGACCTGGATGCTCTGAGCCCTCGGCCGGTGGTAAAGCTCTGTTTCCCCGACTCGGATCTATGCGGGGACATACACAAACACCTCGAATTCTCATTGATGGCGTAGTGCCCAGGAAGAAGTTAACCAGATATATGAGTCCTTTAAGGAGCTATGATGCCCAATATCTGCTGATGAGTCCATGAGCTTCCCCTCGAGGCCCTTCCATGCGCAGCCTCATGATGTCCATACAAGTCTTGTATAAGTCCATCAATTATCCCCAAAAGGCAATTACCAGACTTTTTTGACGAAATGTGTCTTGCAGGTTTCGGTTCCTGTTCAGCTCGTGTTTTTCAGGCTCTCTCTCTTGCACGCACCTTCCTGAACTCGTAGCTAACTTGTAAGTGTTGCCCAGACTCGTCCTTGTTATCATTTCGAACTATCTTCAAAGGTTTTCTATCAGTGATCTGATTGTCGCCGTGGGCATAGTCCCAGTATCACGCATCTACATCTGCGTAGTTGGACAGGCTTCCAGCTTATTACCCAAGCACTGTTGAGTTTCACACTCGCTGCACGCACGGTCGAACCGCGAATGGCCTTTGTTTTTGCGCAGTACTATCTCTGAGCTTCCTTTAATCTCACTTCACTCCAAGTCTCCAACGCACGCTGGTCAGCGCAGCGAGGCACCATTACCCAGTCACTACCCCCTTCACACATAGCTGCAGCATTCGTTCCCATCTCAATTACCAACCCATGGCACTTAATTACCCACAAGCCCGTCGTCGTCAACCCAAGACCAACCGCAACTCAAATGCGGTTCGAGCATCCGTTCTCGAGACCGCCCTTGAACTGGGCATCACCCAGAACTCTACTGTTGCAAACTGGATTTTCAACAACCCCATGGAAGAGGAGCCTGAAGACCTCGAGCCAGAGACAGAGAACGATCTTGAGCCAGAAGCTGAGGTCGAGGAGGTGTGTTGACATTACCGCATACTCGCCGCAAGGCCATTACCTCATCGCTAATGTGAAATCAATATCTTCTCCAGTCAATCACTCCTACGTTGACGCACGGTTCCAACACGGCGTCGGACGAATCGTCATCCCCCAATTCCCCGCGTAATAACAGCGCTAATGCGGGTGTAAGCGGCCTCCAGGTGCACATGCACAAACCGAGTGTCACCGAGCCTCCCCACGTGCACTTTGGGGAATTTGCTTCAGAACAGCTGCAGTTATTCTCCCCACTTGCACTCGCGCCTCCTTCACCGCATCCTATACTGAAGGGGGCGAACAGCGGGAATTTAGTGGGAAAACAGTCAAGAGATACCCAGCGGGCCCTGAGCCAGGATGACAGCCTACGTCACAGTCGTGGCGACGACAGCCCTAGCCCAGGTCCTGCCGAAGTCGGATATTCAAGCGAAGGACAGTATCTTTCCAAAGGGAAAGATAAGGGAAAAGACAAATCTGAGAAAAAGAAGATGAAGAAGGGATCGAAACCCAAAGCCCTTGATCTGAGCAAAAGTGATGACCGGGATACGGACTATGCGTCGGATGGTGGATACCTTTCCGCAGCTTCCAACAAATCTCAAGGAAAATCACCAAGCAAGGGCAAGTCTCGTGCGATGGCTTTCTTCCGCAGGCGACCAAAAAAGTCCCAGCGAGGGAGCGACGATGAGGACGAGGACGTGATACCTCCCGTTCCTGCACTTCCTGGCCTTCCTAGGCCGTCGAGTCCGAAGCCGCTTGAGCGTCGTAATGCAGCACCTGCATCCCCGACGCGATCTGGGTTCACTCCGTTGACTCTGAATTTCTCAAGTCCACCAGCGTCTCCTCCCAGGCGACGATCGAGCAAAAGTCCACCTCCGGTTCGTGTAACCGCTCCACAGTCCCTTTCGCCTGCTCGTCCGTCAGATCACTCATCCTCCTTACCACCTCCGTCTCCCGCTTTCGCACCTTCGACGCCTGTTGCACTCACTCCTGCTGCCGCTGCGGCGACATTCCCGCTTCCTCCGTCCGCACCGAATACCCCCCTCCCCACAGCCACGTTCTCATGCCCTACGGGAGCACCGACCGTACCTGTGACACCATCAAGGCATGCTCCAACATCCTCCCGGCATCATCTCTCAATTCCTCCCCCAGCGCCACCACCGAGCCTGCCTCTCCCGCAGCCCCCTCCATCACCACTCCCTTCGACTCCTTCGACTCCATCTCGAAGGATGTTACCTGCCACACCTATTCCTTCATCCCCTTCAAGACCAGCCTTGCCTTCTCGGCGCACTCCTCCTTCGCGTCCAGTTCCGACGTTGCCGATACCTACAGGACCTATCCTGACACCTGCCCTACAGCCAACTCAGCCATTGAGTCCACGGAAGGTCACACCTCCGTTCCGTGCTCTTCCAGCCCCTCTTAGAGGGCCACCTCCTGGCATTTTAGGCGAAGGATTGCCACAATTACCGAATGAGGATGGTCACAAAGGCAACGGAGTTCCTCAGGCTCCTCGCCATAGACCCAAATCAAGTGATCAAAGTTCTGATGGTGATCAGGCCAAAGCCATCATGGCGAGACAGCAGGCCGACTTTCCTGGATCGCCTGGCCTTGCGCCCACCCCTCCATTCCTTCAGCGCCGGGTTCAGCATGGAATGCCTCCATCGCCCCGTCATCCACCTCCGGATACACCATTGCCTCAGGTACCACCAGCACCAAGCCCGACCCCGAGCGCGCGCACGCGTATGCCCATGGGCTCGCCGTCAAAGTTCCACGAACATTTCTCGTCGGTGTCGTCCGTCCCGCTAACACAGATCATGTCGGCACAGCCATCTCCCAGTCCAACATCGAGCACGGCCCGTTCTGGATCATCCTCCGGTCCCTCTATCCGCTCCTCGCATACGTCGTCATCGACCTCCGAGCGTGGCTATTTCCCACGGATGCGCGACTCGTCGGGTACTCCTGACTCACGTCCGGCCACTAGCGCTTCAAGTGCGTCGGAAGTGAGCTACGGGCAGCCAATCACCTCGAGCTTTGCGCGCCCACCACCGATGCGGCTCGCATCGCGCTTCTCTGACCGCAGCGAGGCCAGCCTGAGCGTTTATCCGCCAACCAGCCGAGACAGTGCGAGTGCATACGACGACGATGCGGACGTAGAAGAGCTCGGCAAGAGCGGTGCTGCTGATGAGGACGATGACGATGCCTCATTTTATCCCTCTGACGAGAAGACGGCTGGTCGTAGGACGATGTATCTCGTGGAGCACGGGCAGGTAGACGAGAACGGTGATGAAATTATCATTGGGGGGAGCCAGTACTGGCATGGAGGGCACTCACATCCGCCTCTGCCGCCTCTGCCGCCTCTGCCCACTCACCCTGGTCCGGGCTACTTCTGATCACCTCGACCCGGTCTTGCAGGCGTCGGTGACAACGTTCATTCTTGGGACCATTTGGTGCAAACATTTCGCAGTAACTTATCATGTTTATATTGCGCATCGTTGTTTAGTCGCTCTATTTCTTTTTTTTTTTTGGGTCGCTCATTCGTTCGTTCGTAATCTCTTCGCTATCAATCTTGCTATGCACGTTTCCATAGGTCTGCCGGTTTGGTTGCAGCCAATTCACCTTCCTTTCGTTCATTTGGGTCCACCTACGTACCCCGATCTAATAGGTACAGCTAGTTACTAGTTATTGCTCGATGCAGTCTTTAGTAGATAAGTACCTAGAGCTATATTCTGAAATCGAGGCGCACATACCACTGCCAACTGCTCGGGTCTTGGATTGATCGTTGATGAAGGGTAGTCTGGTGACCAGACTAGATGAAAGGCGCATACATAGGTGGTGAATTGGGAAGGTGCCGAAAAAAAATCTTACGCCGAAGGGGAGTCGAACCCCTGCCGCTTGCTTGGAAGGCAAGCATGATAACCGCTTCACCATCGGCGTATATAGAAACCGTGGTTCTCTGGCAACTATAACACCCCAATCCGTCCCGCAGTCGTCACACACAACTTGACCCATACCCGATCTTCCACATCCTTTCCGTTCATCACACCAACGTCCCGCCCGATTCCCACAAAACCACCAAACAACCAACTAATTTCGACCACAGCAGTTAGTATCGTCGTCTTACGATGTCGCTGCAACACTTTGGCAAGGGTGCTCTTCGCGTCGCCAAAAACTACACCAAGGGTTATTCAGACACCCAGGCCAAAGTTCGTGACGCCACGTCGAACGATCCATGGGGTCCCTCGGGTACACAGATGAACGAGATTGCACAGATGAGCTACAATCAGTGCGTTGCGTCCCTCCGTACTGGTGGGTGCACTGGTGCAAGTGTTGATGCTCGCACAGGAACGACTTTGTGGAGATCATGGAGATGCTCGATAAACGGCTGAACGACAAGGGAAAGAATTGGAGACATGTGTTCAAAGTGAGATTTCTCTTCTTGTCACCAAAAATGTTCAGCAGGCTGAGGTGCCGCACAGTCCCTTACAGTCCTCGACTACCTCCTCCATGCTGGCTCGGAAAATGTCGTTCTCTACTTTAGAGACAATATTTACATCATCAAAACACTGAAGGAGTTCCAGTATGTCGACGAGGACGGTAAAGACTGTGGCGCCAATGTTCGCCAGAAAGCAAAGGATATTTCGAATCTCCTCAGTGACGCCGGCCGTCTTCGGGAGGAACGGCGGAGTCGGGCTCACATGCGAGATCGGATGATTAGAGGGCAATCAGATGGTCCGGAAGATGGTGACGAAGAAGGGAGGAGGAGTTATGCCCCTCCGGCCGGAGCGCCACCTTCCAGGAAGAGTCGAGGACCTGATAGGGACGAAGATGAGCTCAGGCGCGCAATTGAAGCCTCCAAACGGTCCCTGGCCGAGGAGCAGGCGAGGCAAGGAGAGGAACAAGATTTACAACGGGCTATTCGACTTAGCGAAGAAGAGGAGGCGAAGCGAAGCAAAGCAGTCGAAGATTCCAACGCATCCGCGCTGTTTGACGATCAAGCTCAGCTGTACGTTGATTTCACGGAGCGCCTTCCTAGTGACGCTAACTCTTGCACGACTCAGACCGCCGCCTACGAATGGTTCGAATAACCCATTCCCGTTCATCGACCCTACGCCGTATGCTACAGGTCTACAGCCACAACCACAACTGCAGCCTCAATACACAGTTCAACCCCAGTATACAATGCAACCACAATTCACATCATTCAACCCGTACCAACAACAGGCACAGCAGGAGGCAATGCAGGTGCGGTTTATCCTCTGAGCGTAGATACGCTGTGATACTCACACCTTTGATTCAAACCACAGGCAGAATACCTGAGGCAACAACAAGAGTGGCTACGTCAGCAGCAGGAGCTTCAGGCTCAGCAGCAGGCCCAGGCCTTCCAGCAGCAGCAGCAAGAAGAGTGGTTCCTACAACAGCAGGCCCAGCAACAACAGGCTCATCAGATGTTTGCTCAGCCTACAGGGTTCGGGTATGCTTTATCATATCTGTTGTCCTATGCTCGTCTTCAATCTGATCATCTCCAGCTCGAACAATCCGTTTGCGCCATCTATGTCGCCATCACCCGCGTCACCCACGTCTCATACCCCATCGAACGGTGCTGGAGGGCCCTCGTTTAACCTCCAGGGAACGTTCGCCAACTCTTCTGCACCCTCATATGGGTCTACGCCATCCCCTGCACTCACCTCTTCGTCAGCTCCTTCGAGTGGAGGAGGTTCCTCATTCAATGGAAGCGGTGCAGGTAGAGGCCAAACTCGTGCTGACCAAGAACATGCACACCTTGCCAACCTATTTGCCAACCGCGACGACGGGCAAGATACATTCGGAAATGTCGGTATGCTCCGTTACGGACAGACTGACCATGGCCGGATTGCTGTTCAGAAAACTGGGGTGGGCGCAAACAACCCGTTTGCGCAGCAGCAACAGCAGCAACATGGTGGCGAGCAGCCGTTCTTTTCTCTTTAGTGTCATGTGTGGTCTACATGGTTGAGAAGTATTGATGACTTGCTTGGCTTCTGGATATGTGCAGCTGTAGTGCTATCATTCTTTTTTTCTCGTTCCTCCTCTCATTCCGTTTCTCATTGCAACCTACGTTTCTTTTTGCGCTACCTTGTTTACACCTACGGTTCTTTTCTCTCTCCGAAATCTCTTTGTCTTATCAACCCTTGCACGATATCTTCGCACCACCAGCGTGAAGACAAAACATGCGATACCCTTTCCCTTCTCCTGGAACTTGCTGATCACTACCTTCTAAAAGCGGAATCGAAGCCATGCGGAGGCAATTGGTGACATCATGCCCCGCAAACCGTTTGTTCTTTGAATCTGCGGCAACTGACGTCCTTGTGTGCTGCACTACGTGGAGGAGGCCAAAGAGGAGGCCGGCCCCTTTAACAATGAATGCGTGTCGTAGAGCTATAGAAACATAACTTAGTGAGAAGAAGACAGGGATAGAGACACTCAGGCCTCAGGTCGCATTGATATATTGAACTTGAAGCTTGAAGCTTCAGAGTTACTGACTGGTGCAGGGGGCTGAAAGATTGAAGCTATCGTCTTGCATGTATATACTTTGATCATCAACAACTGCCAGACTCGCAAGTGCCAAAACAACGATTGTGAGCCTATCCTTCTGATCCAGCTCTCGAACGAGTCGAAGGACCATCCGAACCAAAAGGTCAGATTTGATTCAAGTTTTTGGAATCTGTCATACTGCCAGTATTTTCTCTTGCTTTTGCTTCGAGATCGGAACCAAGTTTTCTGGTCGCTGTCCAGCTTTGCCTCGCATTTCGCCACGATCCGTTTATCCAGAAGGACATCGGCAGTCGAGTCATCCCAGACAAGACCATGAATGTTGTGGATTATGAAAAGGATTTTTCAAACACATATAACCCGCATGCTGATACGCGCGAAGCGCGTCATTTTGACCCACTCCAAGTCTGAGTACACTGACATCGCTGTGGCACTTCTCTACGGGTGAATGGAAATAGGGGGTAGTCCCTGGGGAGTGATGACCCTGGCAGGGGGGTCGAGGACAATGCTCACCCCACTCGCTGTACTTGAATCTCCACTCCACTTGGACAGGTCTTATTTGTTCTACACGCATAAACAAAAATTCCGAGTGGAACATGGGCCAAAGCGGTCTAATGTTTCGCACTAGCTGTAATGCATAACCCAAGGTGGGGACCGGCCTTATGCATTATGAGATAGTGTACTGTATTTGGAAGCGGGACAGTGCGATCGCAGATGATGAAGAAGTGCGTAAAATGGAGCTGGTTGGACGGCATGGTGCCTTGATGTGGAGCGCTGGAGGCCCTTGCTGATGAGTGGTCATGCAGAACTGGGAACATTCTTCAAGTTGTTCCACAGGGCAGCGGATCCTGATTAGCTCGGACCTCCCCAAGCGAATACAAAGAGCTCGAAGCATGAGCCGATGCCACGGCAATCGAGACCTCGGCAAGATCATGATGTGCCAATCAAGGCAGCGAGCAAATCCTGTAAAGGTGTCCCCTGCAAAGCACGATATTCCTCAGTCAAACAGACTTCCATTACTCCTTCCAAGGAATCACCAGCAACCCATCGTGTTTCCTCGTCTCTCTACCATTGCCACCGCTGCCTTCGCCGTCCTGGCGGTCGCCACCCCACATGTCGCTCGTCAGACCAGCCAGTGTGACACCGGCCCCTTGCAGTACTAGTGCTGCGACAGCGTTCGGGCTGTCAAATACTTCGTGAATTGATAAAATTATGCCACTGACGAGATAAAACAGGCTGATTCCCCCGCTGTCACTACCTCCCCAAAGAGACTTGGATAGATACTGATGTCACCTGACAGAGCGGCTTGATCTCCCTTGGCTGCCGCCCATCAATCTCAACCTTAAGGTGTGAGCGGAGCGCACAAGGGGCTTTGTTTGCAGGCATATTCCATTGAGATAGCGAAATAGACAGCCTGATACCATATACGAATGTACATTGCCCTTGATCATTATCAGTCGTCGGTGAGATCGTAAACATTTGGTGTGACTACAAGTTGAAGGCCCTCATACCGTACAACGCCGTATGAACGGGTGAAGATCGAAGGTCTTCCAATTTCCAACAGAGATGAGCTTCTTGTTGCCTAGGGAGCTACGCAATCCAGAGTGGCAAACTCCCCCCCCCCCTAAGGCCAATCACAATATTGTCTCAAGCGCCTCCTGCTCGGCGATCGTGGTGTAAGCGGAGGTTCATAATTGTGATGCGCGCTCCGTTTTTCGAGCGCTATCGCCGGGCCCCGCAGTGGTCAGGTGATCATCAACAGACGGACATCACCGGGATATCGATGAAGGTCTGGAGCTCAACGTTGTCGAAAAACAACATCGTTCGGATGCACTTGTCAACGAGCCGACGCCTGGGGTTCCGGGGACCGGCATGCTCGAGGACAGCCATCCCTCGGGTAAAAATGGAACGAGAGCTCATTGGCGGCGTCCGAAGAGAAAAAAAGGCTGTGTGTGCCACTGACGGCGTGTGAGGAGGTAGAGAGACCAGGCCCAGATCCGAAGCACGGAGAAGCTTCCGCCGACATGAGATCAGGAAAATGGCTCCTAACGTGATGTCGTGGAAAATAGATACAGACGAGTTGACAGGTATGCACGACAACATAGGAATCTGAGAGGCTGGACCCGCAATTGTACGAGAGACAAGGTACGATAAGTCATGCATACCATTAACACAGACATGACACGGGGGAACAAATGGGCGGAGGGGGACGGCTAGGTGGTACGTCCTGGAGTATAAAGAGGGGGAAGTTGGATAGTTGATCCTCCAGACAAACGACCACAGTTGTTTATCACTCACTCACAAACCTCTTCACAATGTTCTCTCGTCTCTCTACCATCGCCACCGCTGCTTTCGCAGTCCTTGCGGTCGCCACCCCACACGTTGCTCGTCAGAGCAGCGAGTGTAACACCGGCTCCATTTCGTGCTGCAACAGCGTTCAAGATGTAAGGTACTTCGCAAATTGACAAAATGACACCACTGACGAGATACAACAGGCTAACTCCAGCGCCGTCACCCTCTTGGCGGGTCTCCTTGGAATCGTTCTTGGTGACCTCACTGGCCAAGTAGGCCTTGGCTGCACCCCCATCACCGTAATTGGCGTCGGGTCCGGAGCCACCTGCACCCAGGAGCCCGTCTGCTGCACTGGCAACAGCTACGTGAGTTTGTTCACCAGAACAGCTCGGATAGATACTGATGTCACCTGACAGAACGGCTTGATCAACCTTGGCTGCTCGCCCATCAACTTGAACCTCTAAGCCGTGGGGAAGTCTGAACATGTGTAATGGATGAATACTATTGGGAGCGTCTATGTCATCTTTGATTGGTACAATGTAATCGGGGTACATCGTCATGAATTACTTATCTGGTCTGAAATTAAGCATTTTGCCTCAATCATGCGGAAGCGAGTGAGCCAATCATCTGGACCACGGCGTCGCGATATAGACATGACCAACTAGCCAGAAAACGAATGATAGTACCTGAATGGATTTAGTTTCACCCAGCGACAGTTCAATAACAACAATTGAAGTCGACTTACTGCGAGTTCATGGGGGATCGCTCCTCTCTCCGGAAGAGGCTCCTCAGAGACACCTTGAATCGTTTGCATTCGTACACTGCCCTCGCTGACGGCCGAAAGGCCGAAAGATCCTGTGCTATCGAAGTCCCTCTCACGTCAACGGGTGGGAGGTTCAAAAAACCTCATGTTACAAAACCCAACAGGGAACAACGCCATTGACTAACACATCGCAGAGCCTTTCTCCGCACTGTCAACACCGTTCATGTGCGGAAGCCGGGGATGACAGGTCTAGTGAGCGACGTCGCGAATTTTGCCATCTAAATCCGTGTAAATGACATAAAGAGAGGAGGTCCATCGACGGTGGAGGAACCCAAACCCATGGAGGGCCATCTTGACCGTCCCTGTTCTCCATCATTCCGCTTGCCGAACACATGTCAGGCACGAAGATATTTAGAAGGAAGACATTTGGAAGCGGGACAGTGCGATGATGGGGGAGAAGCGCGTAAAATGAATCTGGTTGGACGGCATTGTGCCTTGATGCGGAGCGCTGGAGGCCCTTGTCGAAGAGTGGACACACAGAAGTGGGAAGACTCCTGTTCCACAGGGCAGCGGATCGTGAATAGCTCGGACCTCCCCAAGCGAATACAAAGAGCTCGGAGCCTGAGTTGATGCCACGGCAATCGAGGGACAAGGTGGTCCGGACCTCGAGGCCCCGATTGGTCGGACGGGCAGCAAGTTTGTTCCCGCGAAAATGACATAACGCAGACGGAGAAGCTGATGACCTGTCGTGCCACCGCGGACGCAGATTGGCCGAGCGTTGTGCCTAGAACGTGGAATAAAAACACGTCGCATTGCCTCGATCAAAGTGGAAGCTGAGATCGTATTGGCGGAGCCCTTTGGAGAAGCTCGTCAGCGATTTTCACGAAGTCGAAGCGATGGAGCGGTCCGGAACACTGAGAGGTGATGAGAGTGAGTAAATCTGTCGAACTCTATGTCAGAAGACAAGACAAACAGCAAAAACAGATGACCCACCAGACCCAGAACCTCGACAAGAGGTGATCAAGGCAGCGAGCAAATCCTATAAAGGCGTCCCCTGCAAAGCACGATATTCCTCAGTCCAACAGACTTCCAATCTACTACTCCTCCCAAGGAATCACCAGCATCATCATGTTCCCTCGTCTCGCTGTCGTCTCTGCTGCTTCCTTCGCTCTTCTTGCGGTCGCCACTGGGTCCAGCGAGTGTAACACCGGCTCCCTGCAATGCTGCAACAGTGTCCAGGCTGTAAGACACTTCGTAAATTGACAAAAGTATACCACTAACGAGGCACAACAGGCTGACTCCAGCGCCGTCACCTCCTTGTTGGCTCTCCTTGGCATCGTTGTTGAGGACCTCACTGGCCAAGTCGGCCTTGGCTGCTCTCCCATCACTGCAGTTGGCACCGGCAGCGGAGCCACCTGCACCCAAGAGCCTGTCTGCTGCACTGGTAACAGCTACGTGAGTTTTTTCACCAGCAAAACTCGGATATATACTGATGTCACCTTACAGAGCGGCTTGATCAACCTTGGCTGCTCGCCCATCAACCTCAACCTTTAGGTGGTTGAAGAGAACTATTAGTGACAAACTTTGGGGAATGAGGGTATATATGCAGTGTACTTCTATGCAATGGCATCTATTGTTGTGATCAGATACAAAGAATGGTTCACCCCTCAAAGTGTTTCTCGGCCTGGGACTTTTCGATGCAGTATGAGTGCTTGGTGTCAGTAGTCTCCTGAGCCTGGAACTCATAGCAAGTGGCTCAGTGGCCCGAAGTGTCTGACGGGATGGTGGGCGCCGGGCTGCACCGCGAACACTCAGCTAGCTAGGAAAAGCTGCTCACTCACCCGACCTGTATGCGTCAGGGAGAGATAATCTTTTGGAGCCCAGCGAGCACTGTGTCAAGTACTGCCTGAAATGGGAGGCCTCAAAAGTATTTGCCAAACAAGGCCAAATGTTTGCCGTGATGGAGTGGACAACGTTAACTCAACGTTAACTGGCGAACTTTCAACTTCTTAATGCCATCTAACAGCGTAGATGAGTTTCGCCGCGCTTTGGGGTCGTCCAAGAAGATACTTGTCCTGAGTGGTGCTGGGTTGTCCGCCGCTTCAGGTAAATTTGATGCTCTACACTACATGACTGCTAATCTAAGCCTGCTTAGGAATTGCAACGTACAGGGGTCACGGTCACGGTGGTTTGTGGCGCAAGTGTTGAAGTATGATGCTGCCTCCCTGTGCACCCCTTCTGCATTTGCCGAAAACCAGTCTCTTGCATGGCAATTATTCCATCATAGACGGGAGCAGTGAGCTTTCCCCACAGACACAGTTCATTATTCCCTCACATTACATCATTTACATGGCAGGGTCCGCCATCCCCAGTATTCGTCACAAGCTTGCTCCGAACTCTGAGCTTACCCACGTAACACAGAATGTAGATGGACTCTGCACGAAGGCTCTAGACGAGATGGTCGCGGCTTCTGGCAAGCCTGAATAGCCCGCCGAGACTATCGAGATGCATGGGTGACTCTTTGACATTGAATGTACGGCCGTGACTGTAACTTTCGGGAGACGAACTACAGCTCGCCGATTTGCCGAGCCCTTGGCGACACCGAGAAATCGTGCAGGACGGGGTACCAGAACGTATTGTTCGCCGCGCCGACCTGCCACACTGCCCGGATTGTGGACAACTGTGCCGCCCGGGGGTGGTGTGGTTCGGGGAGCGGCCACATCTAATACATGATATCTTGGCACTCGCGGATGAAGCAGACTTTTGTATCATTGTAGGGCGTCTGCTGTGGTATGTCTGTGCAAATGCAGCTTCTCTTATCATGATCTGACACTTTATTTCCTCTGTACTGGTACAGGTCCAACCAGCTTCGAAGATCGGTGGGCGTGCCAGTGAACACGGCGGTCGGGTCGCAGTGTTTAATAATGAGCCGAGCAATCACTCTAACGAGGCTGATTTTCTCTTCCTGGGCCCGTGTGAGACACGGCTTGAGGAAGTACTGGGAGTGTAGGCGGAACTATAACTCTTGCTCGGTAGGACATTTGTCGCCATAAGTTATTCGACAGTACAATCATGGCCAGCAGGTTATTGAGGGTTCCGGACCGCAACAATACTTGTTCATTTGTTTCCTGTGTAACTTCAAATGTTGACGATCAATGTCCTTACTGTCCAGTACAAGTCCAGTATGGACAAATGTGGTTTCTCCTGTGCAGCTGTGGAAACCCGCTGAGTGAATGACGGGAGATACTGTGTGTTCATGTGCTATGATGTCATGTCGGGAGCCACTATTGGTAGGCTTACACGCAGTCCCACCAAGGGTTCCACAAGCTCCAACTTGAAGTGGGGGAGATATAAGAACACATTCGGTCTCGCAACCTTCATATATCGTTCTCTCGTACCTGTTATCACGAACCAAACTTATAGGGCTCAGTCACCAAAGGACTCATAAACTTCATTTTATTGTTCATAGTTTCTTCGACTCCACCATGCGCGGCTCGACTGTTCTTCTTGTAATCGTGGGTAACCTTTACCCGCGACGTCTGCGCGCACCATTTCACCCGCTGACGAAGATTTCCTGACGTCTCTCAGGTCGCTATTATTTTCCCTCCTGCAGCTGTAGCATTCATCTCGGGATGCGGTTGTGACCTGCTTATCAACATCCTATTAACGATGTACGCTATTTTCCCCGCCTTTGCTTCAGACAACCAACTAAACCTTCCGTTCTCCAAAGATTGGGCTACATACCTGGACACATAGTCCGTTCAAATCCTCCTCTCCTATGCCCCTTTGACTGACGTAAATACTCCCCTTCGCAGCACGCGTTCTGGCTTATTTATAAGCGAGCTAAAGCCAATGAAACGTACGGTTATAAGAAATGGTCATGTACGTCTCTTTCTCCTTATGTGGTGCTGCATGTGTGCTGATCGCTGAATTCATGCGACTCTCAGATGGCGGAAACGGTACCTTCAGGCCTCTCGACGGCCAAGGACCCGCTGTTGTACAGCAGCCCGCTTATTATGGCGCTACCGCAGCTCAGCCAGCCAGCGGGTATTGATAGGGTTTCAGCAGAAGCTTTCAGGAATTTGAAGGAAGGCTCCGAGACTCATGGACTGCTGAGTGAGAGCTGAAGTTATTAGCTTTATGATATCGGACCTTCTGTATCTGTACTAGTATGCATGTGTTCTGAACGCGATTATATGGCCTTGGATGTGCAGTCGGTGGGGACAGACTGTGACCCGCTCGACAACTGTGGGGAAGTCTGGACGAACTGCCGATAGCGATGGATAGCAGTCATGCCTTATTTCCTGTGGCGAGCGCCGCCTTGCAACGCTTTCGTAGCAACACCAGCCTTAATTGATGCGAACAGGTCTGCCCGTTAATGAACTACGTAGTTGGGTTAATCATTTTTTGATTCTCTTCGTGTCATTCGCCAACCGTGGACGGTCGAGCGGACCTCCTCATCTCCTGGGTCTTCCGGGAACATTGGCTGAAAGGTCATTAGCCAAATATTATCAAAGATCAAACCTGGTGACCTACAGGGAACTTCTTGGTATAGATCTCTTCGCAAATCCAGCGGCGGTCGCGAGCTTTGGTGAAGAATTCAAGATCGCGGTGAGCGAGGTGCGGGCGGTGGTGTGTGTAGAAGACGAGGACACACGGAGCAGGTTCGCTCTGCGGGCTCTCTTCGGTGCTTGTACCGGGTAATGGAGTGAGGCAGAGTTCGCATGATTTGAGTAATGCGTCGTGCTGGACGGAGGGACTCATTAATCCCCGTTGAAACATGGAGATGAGGTCTTACCTGAGAGTGGTTAAAAATGAGGTCTGAGAGAATTATCAAGTCAAAACCTCTCTGCGGATCTCGGTCGAGAGGGAGAGTAGCGAGAAGATTGTCAACTGGTTGGCCCCATATGTACCCCTAGGTAATCTGTTTGCCAATCAAGGATCCCGCTTTGTGAGATCGAGATATACCTGTGTGGTCACTTTAATTTTTTGCTCGTTGGTGAGGTTCTGCTGAACATTATGAACGAGATTCTCGATCAGTGCAGCGTCTGGATAATCGGTTAAGACGACCTGCCGTCGTACTGAAGTATGAGAATAGTTAAAGAGAAAGGGCGCCGTGTTATTGACCTTTGATGCGCCGCTTTGAGCGGCGATGATGCCGGGCAGGCCTCCCCCTGCTCCAAGTTCCAACACGAACTTGTCCCGGCTCAGGTCTTCGTTTGAATCTATATACGAAGCGAAAGCAATTGCCGCGTTCCATCTGAAAATCGTAGCGCATCCGCCAACTGAGAGACAGAGACAACTTGGTGGGGAGTTCCGCGCCTTACAGGTGATGTCCCCAGAGCGGATGAGATCCAACCAGCCTGATATTGACATCAGGGAAGCCACGGCCACGCGAAAAAGTTGCGAGGGTAGGTTCCGGGCTTGGAGGTCGGGGCGGTTCCTACGGATCCCAGAGGGATTTAGCCATCCCCCATGAATTCTACTGCCAGTGCCTACTCACCGTGAATACCGCTCCGAGAGACAAGTCGTCGTCTGCATCATCCATTCTTTAAATTGTATCTGCAGTAGTTCGAGAACTTTTAGGCCTATATCGCGAGGGCTCTGTCGCGCGGGTTTGTTATGGCGTAGGCCAAGGAGCTCATCCAGTCGTACAGCTGCCAACCGCCGACAGGGAAACAGGGGATGATATCCGGAAGTTCCAAATAAATATTACAAACACATGCAAATGTGCTATATTGGGGTTACATCCTGCCGAGGATTGCAGTCAGACTCAGATCATACGTTGATCAATATTTGGAGTATCTCGAAGGATCAGCCTGAGGATGAGGTGCAGGGGACAACGCGGGACAAGACCGGGACAAACTTGGTGGTAAATTACCGTCATGGTTAAGGTAAAGAAAACAAGTAAATCCGATTTGTTATGGTTCTCGTGGACGTAATTTCCGAAACTGCAGCCAGTGCGATCTTTGTTCTGCCCGCAATGACAATTATGCACTCAAAGCAATATATGTACTAGTAGTACAAGACATACAGTGACTGTACACCAAGAGAGCCAGTTCATGAAAACCCGAGGATATTACAAGATGAAAGCAGCACAACCGTTCAAAATGACAAGTCTGAAGCCGTTGATGACGCATCCGTATCGCTGCCAGCGCTGGCACCCAGGCTACCATCCACAGATATCCCCTCCCTGCCCATCTCAACACCCGCAATCCGCTGTAATGCCCGTGCGATGCCAACACCGACATCAGCAGCATGACATCTCTGGCCCATTTCCTGTTCCATATTGCTGTAAAGTTCCTCTTCAATTTTAATACGCCTCAAGCGCTGCTGGATCAGCTGTTCCTCTGCCCGACGTTCTAGCCTTTGAGCTTTTATCAAAGCAATCGCGAGGTCGTTGTGGCGAGGTGTATAAAGGTAGGGTGGTAAAGAGTGGTTGTGTGTCTGCCATAACCATCTCATTAGGTTTATTCTCGACAAGACGGCTGTTTCATACCATCCGTGAATCCAAATCACCACCAACGTCAAGTGGGTGGGACGCAGGAGGGGACAGATGAGAATTTGGAAGGTCGCAACTTGCCGTGTTGCTTCAAGCAACACGGTCTCGCCACGCTGCACAACTTGTCTGGTTGGAATCTTGGAGTGAGCGAGAGCTAGGAGCACGTTGACTTGGATCCTGGATGGCGCAGCATGGTGCCCGGCCGGCGGAGGTGGAGGTGGAATGTATGGAAGACATTTGCTGGGTGGTCCGAGTCGAGCTTAGAGTTTGCTTGAGGATGAAGGTAGAACTTAAACCCAACGAATATGTGAGTGCCCGAATTCTGGCTCAATTCTCCTGGAAAGAAAGAGTGCATATCCGTTGAGAACGCGTATAT
>KN839839.1:524599-567781 GCA_000827185.1 Hydnomerulius pinastri MD-312
TCGCGGACTTGAAATTGCTAAAAATGGATAGATCTTCGCATGTACTATTTTGGCTGCGCGCTGATGAGACCCTCGTGAAATATTGCACTGGCAGTTTCGTTACCGCCCGTTGCTCATGAACGTTTAACGTTACAGAACCCTTGGATACCCCGCGGAAACATACATGGATGGCGGCCAGCACCATTCGAATCTCAGTCATTCTACCAACAGCTCTTCTTCTTCTGCGATAGACCTTGCTGGGACCGGACTGGCCAGCTCCGTGCCTCCGTCACCGACACTTCGGCCTTCTGGTACAGGTAGCGCTTTCACTCGCAGACGTGCTAGCTGGGGAAATGTTGATGGTGGGCCGGACCCACTGCATCTAAATATTCCAGCTATGGAAGCAGGGCCATCCAGTCTAGCTCCAACACCAAGAGAGTCTGTCTACACTCTGGACGAGGACCCGTTCTATTCGCCAGTGGACCCTTCATTTCGGGTACCGAATAAACGGAACGACTCGTCTGTATTTTCAACCGCTCGAGCAGGTCCTTCTTCTGCTTCATTGCTTTCGACGCCGGATTCGGACGTGTCCACGTCCCGAGACGATGATGAAGTGCATCTCACTGCAAACAAGTCACACTCGAGTGCGAACAGACATAGTCATTGGTCGGAAGACTTTTCTGTAGACTCTGAGCGCTCTGGTGGTGTATCACCGCGGGCAACACGACGAACGATACGTTACAGCACGACTCCCTCGCCTTTGTCTCGCACCGGGACAGCGCTCAAAACAGCGTTTCGTCGCGCTTCCTTGCGTGTCGCAAATGTTCGAGGTCATGACACTTCGATCCGGCTTCCGGATGGTGACGAAGACGAGGATGCGGATTCGCCCTTGGAAGATAAAGATAATACTATGCAGGACGAATCCAGCGACTCCGACCCCCGTCGAACACAAACATTAACACCCTTGCGAGGGTGGGCCCTTGGCTTCTTAGGACCATCTAATCTGTTCCGTTTAAGACTATACCAAATGCTTTCTCATTCGTATGTGCCAACTGGTGTCATCTAAACTTCAACTGCTGATTCCATGATTAGGTATACAGAACCCGTAATACTAGCATTGATCATCGTCAATGCGATCGCACTGGTCGTGCAAGCGTCTCGAACGCTCCTTCTTCCGTCGAGCCAAAACCCAATCACTCAAAAGGGGTTTTTTCATGCCTGGGAGGACTATACGATTTTCGTTCTCTTCGTTCTCTTTACGTAGGGCTCAGCTTTTCTGAATTATGGACTTTGCTAACCTGCTGCAGGGTTGAAGCCTTTGCTCGAATAGCCGTCTCTGGATTTCTACTAGATCCTGAGGTGCCGACATCTTCTCTGCTTTCCATCTCATTTTCCACCAAATCCGGTTACACAAGCGCGCCGTCGGCGTCGAATGCCAATGTGAACGCGACGCTGGGGCGGTCTGGTTCTTTGGCGCGAGGGTTGTCATTCAGGAGACTGTACGAAAACATAACTAGGCCTTTCGCGCTGCCTTTGGCTGCCCAAGCGTCGTCTTTCGCACAGGATCCCATCCGCATCCCGCCCTCTTCATCTAGCCCGCGAGCAGAGAAACCGACACATTCACCAGCTCTCTCCCAATCGCAAACGCAAACACAAGCACATGCTCGCGAGGCATCGCAGCCCACCTTTCTCTCGCGCGCCCTTCGATCCGACCAACCAAAGTCAAATCCAGACGACATCATCTCACTGCCGTTCCGGCTTGATATCCAAGCAGCACGACAAAAAGTGGTGCGGAATCTTCCATATCTTCGACAAAGCTGGGGTCGGATCGACTTTTTGGCCGTAGTTGGATTTTGGGTGTCGTTCATTTTAGCGACAACTGGCGTAGAAAGAGGTTCGCATCATATCGGAACGTTTCGGGCTCTTAGCGTGCTGAGGATCTCGAGATTGTTGGCCGTCACCTCTGGCACCACGGTAAGTAGCTTCTTTCACAAACAGTACCTTTTCTATGTCTCTTATGGTTCTTACGCAGACAATCATGCGGTCCCTCAAGATTGCGCGACCTTTGCTAGCCAGCGTGGCGTACTTTGTCTTCTTCGCAATGGTCTTGTTTTCGTAAGAGTTTCTTCGTTGCGAGGTATCGCTATTACTAACAATTGCCTAGTGTCATTGGCGTGCAGTCGTTCAAAGGGTCTCTTCGTCGGAACTGTAACCTCCTCCCTGCCTTAGGCGAGAGCAGCACTCAGCTTTCGCAATTCTGTGGAGGGCATATAGATGCAACGACGCTAGCGCCAGTTCCTTACTTGCAGTTAGATGGGACTCCTGGTGACACGGTTAAAGGCTTCATCTGTCCTCTGGGACAGGTCTGTCAGGTTTGTTTGGCCTGTTAGAATGTCTTAGCAAGCTCTCACATGCCCTGTTTCTTTAGGAAGGAAGTAACCCCTCTGGTGGCGTGGAGAGTTTCGACACGGTGTACTATGCTGCGCTCCAGGTCATTATCCTTGCTTCAGCGAATACGGTTAGTCTCATCACCCTTAAGCTCGAATCAATCTTCATACAGACGTCACTGGACAATCGTTTTATTTCAGTGGTCAACGGT
Organism: Hydnomerulius pinastri MD-312; assembly: GCA_000827185.1. Lineage (NCBI taxonomy): Eukaryota > Fungi > Basidiomycota > Agaricomycetes > Boletales > Leucogyrophana > Leucogyrophana pinastri. Next base: position 527,178 of record KN839839.1, read on the forward strand.
CATGTACTCAATCATAGACTCGGAATACTTTGTCTCGTGTTTCTTCTTTATCGCTGGGATCTTAGTGCTCAACTTTTGGCTCATCAACCTGTTTGTTGCCGTCATTACCAACACGTTCTCTGCCATTCGCTCGGATACTCGGAGAAGTGCTTTTGGGGCGGCGCCGTAGGTGTCTTTGCTCAATTGTTGGTGTATTCGTTGCTCAATGTCTTTTATAAAGCCTCGGACCTATCGTGGAAGAAAAGGAAGAAGGCTGGTCGGACACTGGACGCCGTATTGGTCAAAATAGTATCAAGGTCTTCTACTCGTACGCGCGGTGGTGTTGGGTATTTCTCGCCCTCGCCTCGCTGGCGGTACAAGCCACTGCCACTGCCAACATGAGCTTGATGCACCAACAAATTCTCAGCAAGTCCGAGTTCGCCCTGACCATTGCGTTCGACATCGAGATCATCATCCGCATCGCGACCGAGCTCCCTGCGTGGAGGAACTTCTTCAGACATGGCAGCAACTTGTTGGACTTGGTCCTCGCAATCGGGTCGAGTGTTATACAGATCCCTGCTATCCACTCTTCAGAAGTTTACCCATGGTTGACGATCTTCCAGCTTGGAAGGTTCTACCGTGTGATACTGGAGTTTCCGCGAATGAAGCCTCTAATGGTGACTCTTCTTTCCACTGCTTCATGCTTCTGTTCTAACAGACTTCCAATGTCAGTTAACTGTCTTCGGGAACTTGTATGGCCTTGTCAACATGACTCTCTTCCTAATGCTCGTCAACTTCCTCGCTGCCCTTGTGGGAATTCAGCTCATCCAGGGAGACATGGATAATTCCAATACGATGAACTTCAGTCAGCTGTTCAACTCCTTTTTGGCTGTCTACCAGATCTTCTCCTCCGAGAACTGGACCACGGTCTTGTATAATGCAACGGATGCCGAACTGAGCCTCGGCCAGGCTGTCATTGTGTGCATGTTTTTGTCGTGCTGGCTTCTGTTCGCCAACTGTGAGTGGTTCGAGACTCTTTGCACAAGGCAAGTCCCTGACTAACCGATGAACCCATCACATCGCCTAGTCATCGTGTTCCAAATGTTCATTGCTGTCATCAATGAGAACTTTAGCGTCGCCGAGGAGGCAAAGCGAGGAAAACAAGCTTCTGACTACTGGGCCCATCACCAGCAGCAGCAGGTCACGCACAGTCGCTGGATGCACAGATTGAATCCATACCGATGGCTGAAGGCGGATCCAGTGACAGTCAAAGTCGAGAATCTTCCTTCCAATCTCGTATTACCCATGCAGAAGACACTGGTGCAAGATTACTCCCTTCCTGGACAGGATGGGAGATTGGCAGCGGTGGGTTCAAATACTCCGGGCTCTCGCGCCAAGTGCTGATCCTTGTGGTGTCGCGAATAGAAGCGTGTGCCACCCAGCGCGATGCGAGCTCGTCATCTTCCGCAAAGGTCGATCACGATGCTTCAGCAGCTCTTTACGGGAAGTACGACGACGAATGATGTGCCCCTCGTCAACCTGCGCCAAGCACGCGATGATTCCGCTTCGACACTAGCAGATCCAATTGGGGGCGAGACCGAGCGACATCTGTGAGGATTGCCGATGACTTTGTGATGTTTATTTGCTCATGGTTGGGTCTAGCGAGATCCTAGCGGGTATGAACCAAGAGTTATTGTCCGCGCCGGACTACAACGATATCATGCATGAACGTCGAGCGCAGAAAGCAGACTTCATTCGGGACCATCCGACGTTCGATAAAACATTCTGGGTCTTTTCCCAGAAGAACTCCCTCCGTCGACTTTGCCAAAAGGTCGTGTTACCGGCCGGTGGAGAGCGGATATACGGCACACCACCTTCCGATGTCGCCCATACGCTGTTCCAGCTCATCATATTTCTTGCCGTTCTTGGTGGTGTCATCACCGAAGGCATCGCGACTCCCCTCTACAGACGTGATTACTACATCAACAATGGCATGGTCCGGGGTGCCTGGTTTAACATCGCAGAGACCGCCTTTGGGCTAACGCTCGTAGTGGAGTTTTTTATCAAGGTCACTGCCGACGGCTTGCTTTTCACCCCGAACGCCTATATTCGAAGTATATGGAACATCCTCGACTTCATCATTTTGACTGGTGTTGTCGTGAATGTCTCTTTCACGCTTGTCTTCGTTGGCGGCCTCAGTCGATTCATCCATGCTCTCAAGGCCCTGCGCGCTCTCCGTTTAATTACCTTGATCGACAAAATGCGAAACACTTTTGAATCTTTGATTCTTTCAGGTGTTACTCGTATCTTGGATGCCGCCGTCCTTGCGATCCTCTACCTCATCCCCTTCAGCGTCTGGGGAATAAACATCTTCGCTGGCCTCATGAACGAATGCAATGACAGCAGTGTGCAAGGTATTGGAAGCTGCACTAACGAGTACGTGAACACGATATACGGGTCAAGTTTCGGATTCCTTGTCCCTCGCGCTTGGGACAATCCTTCCCCTTCGACGACGTTCTCCTTCGACAACTTCCGTGCTTCCATGCTCATCCTGTTCGAAATCGTGTCACTCGAGGGGTGGATTGACGTCATGTCAGTCGCGATGAGTATTACAGGTGCAGGTCAACAACCGCAGACCAATGCCTCACAGGCGAATGCGATATTCTTCGTCATCTATAATTTGCTGGGAGGTGTGGTGATCTTGACTTTGTTCGTCAGGTAAGTGTTTTCTGTTGCACTCGAATTGGCCATTAGTCTGAACGTGGGGCTCAGTATCATCATCGGGAACTTTTCGTCAAAGACAGGCTCTGCGTTCCTCACTCAGCCGCAACGAGAGTGGATCGATTTGCAGAAGCTGATTAAGCGTCAAAAGCCATCCAAGAGACCGCATATCCGACCATCTTCGCCTTTACGAGCTTGGTGCTATGACCGTGCTATCCACAAGCACGGCTGGTGGTCAAGGATGATGACCCTGTTATTTGTTATTCAGATAATCGCCTTGATGTTCGTTGGATTGCGCTTTCCTGTCAGCTTGCACTAACCAGGTTTTTCAAGGACTCAAACATTTACACCGCAAGGAATATTGGAGCAGTTTCGCAGTAAGGGAAAACTTTTCTCCGTGTCTGCTTGGCTGATGTGGAGTTCGCAGATGACTTTTCCCTCCTCCTGACGGCGACATACGTGCTGGACATTACTATCCGTTTCTATGGGCTTGGATGGCAATCCTTTCGTGCCAATGGATGGAATCTGTTCGATGTGGTAGTGGCTTTCGGCAGTTTCATCACGACCCTGGTTGTTCGCTTTGGTTCCCCCGATTTCGCTATACAACAACTGCAGAAACTTTTCCTTGTTAGCATTGCCTTCAAGCTCGTCCAAAGAACGGATTCACTGAATCAGCTCTTCAAGACCGGAACGTAAGCTGCGTCCCCTTGCCCCTCTATGCTCCTTGCTCACCCTTTGGCAGTGCGAGCTTGCCCGTGATCTTGAGTCTGCTGGGCCTCTGGCTCATTCTCTTCTTGTTCTTCGCCATCATGTACATGGAGGTCTTCGGGTTGACAAAGTGGAACTCGGCGGAGACCAGCGCCCAGAACTATCAAACCATGGGGTCGGCGCTTGTCATGTTAGCTTTCATGAGCACAGGGTATGCTTCTCCCAAAATTGATCCTTGCAATAACTAACACAATTCGTCAGCGAGGGTTGGAACCAGTATATGCACGACTAGTAAAAAGCTCATCTCGCCTTATATCGAGCACGGCTGACAACCTCACACAGTGCCATCACTTACCCACGATGTACTCATACCTTTAACGGTGTAAACCAGACAGACTGTGGCAGTAGCGCCTGGGCATTTTCGCTGTTCATTGCATGGAACCTCCTTAGCATGGTAAGACCGTCCGGCTGACCACATCGCACGCTGATCAACTTCTCGGACAACAGTACATCTTCCTCAACATGTTCACTGGTGTGGTTGTAGAGAACTTTTCCTACGTTTTCCAGTCAACCGGTGGTGCCAAGTCTATCAGCCGTGGGGAGATGCGCTCGTTCAAGAAAGTTTGGGCCGAGTTCTCCAACGCGAAAACGGGTCATCTCGAGCGTCAATACCTTGTTCCATTCCTAGCTGTACGTCCCTTGAGTTTGTGATCGCAAACGTTCACTCATAATTCGCCCAGAAACTCAGTGGCGTCTTCGAGGCTCGCATATATCCCCAGGATTACTCCACGCGGGCAATCCTGGGGGCTTGTCAGGACAACTCGAAGCGAACTGTAACGACGGGAGGTGTCAATATGCGGAAGCTGAACAAGATGTTGAACAAGATCGACTACACCACCATCAGGAAGCGAAGAATGATCTACACGAGAATCTACCACGAAGCCAGCATCATGTATCACCAAAGCAAGGGGATATCCTTCACTGATATGCTCCTGCTGCTTGCGCATCACCAGTTGATCGTTGATCGCGAGGCCCTTGTGTAAGTCGAGGTTTTCGAGGTTTGAGGAACGCTGTCTGACGGTCTTGCAGGTTGAAGGACCTGGTTGTGAGACAAGAAACGAATAGGCTAGTGACGGACCTCGTCAACCTTGACAAAGTGAGATCACTGCTCAGGATGATCACACTGCGTCGCCGGTTCCTCCTAGAAAGAGAGAAAGCCCTCAGTTCTCAACGAGGTGAGCCCATTTTTCCGCCGCGCTGCATACTCGAAGCTAAGAAAGACCCAAGACATCCCGACTATCTTCGTCAATTCTACTCCCGCGACGCCACCGCTGAGCCGAGATATCACATCACCGCGTAGTGATTACGGGCAGCCCCGGTCTGGGTATGACTCGTCAAGCCCGACACCATCGCCTCGTATACTGCTTCCTTCCCCAGAACTTTCGGCTATGGACCGTTCGTTTAGGAGTAGCCTCCAACGCGCGAGGAGAGTGAGTGATGTTAGCATGCTGTCAGCTGATATGGGCCAGAGCTACTGGTTCGTCGCGTCATTCCGTTCTTGACGTTTCAAAATCTGATTTTTCCTTTAGGAGAGAGAGTTCCATTGACGCTGAGGATGAAGGCGATGTTATGTCGTCTATGCAACGATCTATGTGGGGTGGTAAGTTTCCCTGAGTAATGACTCCGTTGACGGGCTCCTCACAACTTTTGTCTGCAGAAATGATGCTACAAGCAGCTCAGGAAGAAGCTAATACCTGAATATTTCTTTGCTATCTCGGCTATCGCACACGGACTGGATTAATCACGGACAACAAGACACATAGAATCTAGCACCCTGTACTGACACACAACATGTATTGGATTTCGGAACCTGGAGGATGGAAAGAATAGATGCATATAATCTTCTCGGTTAAAACATGGGGTGTGTTATACCAAAGCGTCACATCATCAGAAAAGGTAGGTAGGAGTAGGTAGACGATCAAGCAGAACCCTGCAGCCTCTTAGGTCGCCAGACTTTCTTCTCGGGGACCGGCTCGAATCCATCGCTATCCTTTTTGGATTCGGGAAGCGCTGCGTTGGTGACTGCGGGAGAACGCCCGGCGGGGGATGTCCCTCCTGTTGCACCCTTCTCTGCCTCGCGCTGGCGCCATCCTCCACCAGCACCAGGGGCCCTGTATTTGGCAGGAGCAGCCGCCACAGGGGAAGGGGCAGGGCTTTCTGCTCGAGGGGGAGTAGGAAGAGCCGCAGCGCGCTGAGATGGCGTACCAGGAGCGGGCCCTGATCGTCTCCATGCGCCTGTTTCTGTAGCAGCTGCAGCAGGGGCAGAGGCGGGTTTGGGTTGTGCACGACGAGCCGCAGCACGTTCTTCTGCTTCTGCTTCACGCTGGGCTTTCCGGCGCGCTTCTTCGGCTGCTGCTGCACGCTCCGCTTCGCGCGCTCTCCGGGTTTCGGCGAGTTTCTCTTCTTCTTCGCGCTTCCTGGCGGCTTCGGCTTCTTCTTCTGCTCGTTGTTCTGTGTATGGGGTGTTAGAGGATGAAAGAAATGGGGGCAAAGGGAATGACACGTACCAGCCTCGATCCTCGCGCGATCTTCCTCAGCCTTTCTCACAGCTTCCTCAGCCGCCTCGCGTTCCCTTCGTTCCTGCGCCTTCTGCTCCGCATACGCATGCCTCCTCCTCTCCTCCTCCTCAATCTTGCTCTGTGCCGCCGCCCTCCTCTTCTGGAACTCTTCAGAGCGCTGTGACAAATCTGGAGCAGGTAACAAGTGTGGAAGAACCATACCAGTTTGCTTCTGGTGTTGTTCGTCTCGCCTCTTGGATTCGGAACCCAATTCCGCCAACATCTCGTCGGGGAGGACCGCCTTTGCCTCCTCGAACAAGGTAGTCAGCTGTGACTCCCGCTGACCAAATACCTGTGGGATGTGGACCCCGACCGGAAGCTCTACCTTTCGCGCGATCTTGGCGTTGTCATCACGCGCCGAAGCACTGCGTTCTTCACGTGATGGAGATGCTATGAACGCACCAGCTTCTGTCTTACAGGAGCGTTCCATCCGCCAATTATCAAGATACTCTTGCAGGAGGTGCGCAGCTTCCTCCTGTTTCTCGGATCCCGGCATGGGTTCGATCAACTTTGAGACCTCATCTTTTACACGCTGCGCAGCATCCGACCGTCGCTTGTCGTCAAGGAACGTCAGCTGTAGCCTGAGAAGGGACGCAGTCGAGGGCGCCAGCTCGTAACCTGCTAGTACGGGTTTGCTGGACTGGTTCACAGCATCGATCGCATTCAGAGTTATCTCTTCGATCTTTGCGCGTATATTACGAAGAGCGGTCGCGTTTAATTCAGCTGCGGAGAGAAAATCCATTTCAGCGCTTTTCCGAGTGGGAGATGACGATAAAATCTGTACCTAGAGTTTGATCACTTTCGACAGAAGCGACGCCAAGATATGAAGGAGCCTCGTTATATGTAGCATCGCTAGTGAGCGGGGATTGGGCAGGAGCGGCAACTGTGTCAGAAGCCGGTGTAGTCTTGTCGCATTCCAATTCGTGAACGATAGTATGACGTTCACTGGGACAGGCGCCCGCTGTGGAAATCGGTGGTACTGAGACCTTGGGGATACCCTCCGTCCCTGCCACAACCTCCTGCCTTCGCTTCCGAGTCGGGGTAGGCGGCTGGTTTTTCCACAAGACATAGCAAGACTCCGCAAAAGACTCCGCCTTCCAATGACCTTCGCAAAGTCGGAATTCCACGAACTTGATCCGCAAGGAGAGACAAAGCCACTTGACGATGTATAGGTCCATCTTAGCCCACGTCGCAGGCGCAATCTCATGCGTCCGCAGAGTGTTGAAGAGGATAAAGCAGAATTTCCGCATTCGCTCTTGGCGATGAACAGATGAGACGATACCGTCTTCGCCAACCAGATAAGAGGCAGCGCCTGATTGTGCATGGCGTTTGACGGTCAGGTTGTCTGGTAGATCACCCCAATAGCTTTCGTCGTTCCAGTAGTATTGGCCGCGGTAAGTTTCTTCGCTATAAATGCTGAGAGCGCGGTCGGCATCCTCAGCAACCCGGAGGGTGTCAACGAACGACAGTGGTTGTGGATTGGTCTCAGCATGGGGTCCCACAGGCAGGAGGATCCGACCAGTGCTGCGAGAACAGTCAGCAAGCCATGTGAACAATCACTCCGACGTACTTCGTATTAGCCAGCTGTCTTCTTAAAGAGCTGATTTGCGACTCCAGCTCTTTGACTTGAGCCAACAGTGCGCTTCTTTCGTAGATAAGATGAGCATTCTCGATCTGCAAATTCGTAAACAGGTTCTGAACTCCACTTGATGGAGGACCACCACTTTGGGCCTGATGTTTTCCGTATACGGTCTCTTCGAAACCAGACAAAATGGACGATAAGTCTGAGTCAGACAATTCGTCGGAAGATGTTATGTCCTACGCACAGAACGTGAGGATGGCTTCGGTCTACAATGGGGTACTTACTGCGTGTAAATTGGTGTCTCTTTGAGCATATCTAGCGCCCCTGAGACTCGGCGCTTGGCTATCGCTTAACGGAAGGCCAAAGGAGGTACGGCTTCCGTCGAACATAGGAGCATTGCGCGTGGCTAACGTTCTGCGCAAAGTTAGTTCAATAGTCGCAAATTAAGTAAGTATGAGTGTAGGTAAATGTGAAGTGAGATGAAGGTGTAGCGAAAGAGGCTTTCCGGCGCCTCTGAAGATGTGGCAGGACGTGTGGCTTGCGAAAGCGCCTAGGCCGCCAGACCTTTTTAGCTATGACGCCATGATCTCCACCATTAGTTTCCGACACTGGCACGCTTGCGATAGGAGGGGAGAAAGTTTGAACCTGCGGCGATTTGAAAGGACGAATAACTTCGATATTGACATTGTCAGTGGAGCTGGATTGAGACGGTAGCATAGACTGCTTTCCCGCATGCCATTGCCGCCATCCGCTGCGACCAGTTGGGGTTCCTGGAGGACCATACTTAGCGGGATGAGAGGCAGGAGCGGGCGTGACAGGGTTCTGCGTTTGAGCCTGAGGGAGGCTAGAAACAGAAACTGGAGGACGGAATGGGGTGCCGGGGGGATGAGACGATGCCCCTGATTGTCTCCATATCGTCCGGGTTTGAGTTCTTTCTTCAGCTTGAACATCTGGCTGAGCGTTCTTCAATACTTCTTCAATGACAGTTGTGTGCTCCTTCACCCGTCTCCGAGCGGCAGACCTTTCTTCTGCTTCGGCGGTTCTTTTGGCCCGAAGCCGTGCTCGTTCTGCAGCTGCAGCTTCAGCTTCAGCTTCACACTGCTTTTCTTCGCATTTCTTCCATGGCAGCTGCGCGCTCCATCTCGCGCCGATTTCGGATGGCTGCCAGCCTTTCTTCCGCCTCGCGTAGTTCCGCGGTCGAATAAGTCAGAATGACTCTGATAAATTCATTTTACGCACGAGCTTCAAGCTTCTGACGCATGCATGGAATCTAGCACCCTGTACTGACACACAACATGCAGATTTGTACGGTATCGGAATTCAGAATCTGGAGGATGGAAAGAATAGATGCATATAATCTTCTCAGGCTAAAACATGCATGTAACATGGGGTGTTATACCAAAGCGTCACATCATCAGAAAAGGTAGGTAGGAGTAGGTAGACGATCAAGCAGAACCCTGCAATCTCCTAGGCCGCCATACTTTCTTCTCGGGGACTGGCTCGAATCCATCGTTATCCTTTTTGGATTCGGGAAGCGCTGCGTTGGTGACTGCGGGAGAACGCCCGGCGGGGGATGTCCCTCCTGTTGCACCCTTCTCTGCCTCGCGCTGGCGCCATCCTCCACCAGCACCAGGGGCCCTGTATTTGGCAGGAGCAGCCGCCACAGGGGAAGGGGCAGGACTTTCTGCTCGAGGGGGAGTAGGAAGAGCCGCAGCACGCTGAGATGGCGTACCAGGAGCGGGCCCTGATCGTCTCCACGCGCCTGTTTCTGTAGCAGCTGCAGCAGGAGCAGAGGCGGGGTTGGGGTGTGCACGACGGGCTGCGGCACGTTCTTCTGCTTCTGCTTCGCGCTGGGCTTTCCGGCGCGCTTCTTCGGCTGCTGCTGCACGCTCTGCTTCGCGCGCTCTCCGGGTTTCGGCGAGTTTCTCTTCTTCTTCGCGCTTCCTGGCGGCTTCGGCTTCTTCTTCTGCTCGTTGTTCTGTGTATGGGGTGTTAGAGGATGAAAGGAATGGGGGCAGGGGAAATAATCCGTACCAGCCTCGGCCCTCGCGCGATCTTCTTCAGCTTTTCTCACAGCTTCCTCAGCCTCCTCGCGTTCCCTTCGTTCCTGCGCCTTCTCCTCCGCATACGCCTGCCTCCTCCTCTCCTTCTCCTCCTCAATCTTGCTCTGTGCCGCCGCCCGCCTCTTCTGGAACTCTTCAGAGCGCTGTGACAAAAGGTTCTCCTTATGCCCCCTATAATCCTCCAACATCCTCTCCATCCTCTTCTTCGCCCTGACCGCTTCCTCATGGTGCTTCCGCGCGCCTTCCACCCGCGCCTTCTGCACCGCCTCGAACGTCGTGCGATCCGAAGCCTGCTGGTCCGCGTAGTCTTGCGCGAGGAGCGGCCGCTCGTCTTTGCGGTACGCGCGCTCAATGTGGTCGATGCGTTTCGAGGCGATGCGGAGGCGTTCGTTAAGGTCTTTCTTCTCCTTTTCGAGCTGCTCGACCTGGAGGCGCATGAGGCTGTCCTTGGAGAGGTCCTCCATGTCCTATGTACCACCATCGCAACGTCAGTCGAAAATCCGAGACAAAACGGACCGGAATGAAGCAAGAAAGCAAAAGGGGGAAGAAATGCGACCGCACCTGAATAGGCACCTTGAGCCCACCCCGCTTCACCAGGTCCGCAGCGAGCTTCTTCGCCTCCTCGGTCCTGATACTCTCGATCTCCTTCCGCGCGCGCTCGAGCTCCTTCCGCTTCGCGTCGTCCTTCTCCTTCGCTTCCTCGACGAGCTTCCGTGCGCGGAGCTGCTCGGCGCGGCGCGAGGCCTCCTCTTTCTCTTTGCGCTGCGAGAGCTCGGAGAGCAGCTCGCGGCGCCGCGCGATGAGGGCACGTCGGAGGGAGAGCCGGTGCCGCTCCGCCTGCGCCGCAGCCACCAACTCCGCGACCCTCTTCGCCTGCGCTGCCTCCTCCTCCTCCTCAGCCGCGGGGTCGATGACGCGCACGGCCTTCTGGAGGGCCCGCGCAAGCACACTGAGGCGCGTGCGCACGAGCTCAGCGGAGGACGGCTGCACGGACGCCTCGCGGTGCGTGCTCGTGCTGGGGCCAGCGGCAGCAGCAGCGTCCTCGGCATGCGCGAACGCGTCATCGACGAACGAGATCGTCTCCGTTGCGTGGTCTATGCGCACGCGCAGCTCGCCGCGGCGGGCACACCCCATCAGGTAGGCCTCGACTTTCTCTTTACCTGCTGCGCCGTCTTGCAGGTCCTGCAGGGGCGCCACGAGCTCGAAGAGCGCGCTTAGCTTAAGCGTGCTGTAGACCTGCGACAACTGGGAGAGCAGCCTTGATAACAGCGCGTGGGAGAGGAGGGGGAGGTACCCCGCGTAGGGTGTCCCTGGGGCACAGAGGGAGGACAGAAGGGGCGCGGTGGAACGGATTAGGGAGAGGGGGTCGAAGGAGGCCTCGAGGAGGTTGTAGAGGGTTTTAATTGGGGCGGGGGAGAGGCGGAGGACATCGTGGGAGAGCTGTGCGAGCGTAACACATTCAGTGGAGGTCACAAAATAAATAAAAAGACTATCCACTCACAGCATCTTTGAGTAAACCAGCGCGCGTGGGGGCTTTGGTGAGACCGAGGAGAGCGGCGAGTCTCCCGCTCTTTCCTTTTCCTTCGTCTTCGTCGCCGTGAAGTCCGACGGGCACCGCTAACGCGCTAACGAGGACCTGGCCTGCCAGACGACTCAATTCCTCCTCGGACTTTCCACCGATGCTTGTGACAATGACGTAGTAGCGTCCCCAGGCTGCGGCGTGGTAGAGGGAGTTGCCGCTCATCAAGAAGATCTTGGTGAGTTTCTCGTAGTAATTTGCCATCATAGCTGGGCGAGGGGCTTTCTTAGCCATGGTAAGCAGGTTATGGACATCTTCGACGGAGCGGAAGGCTTCTTGCCACAATTCCAGCTCGACGGATGTGTTCAGCTGTGCGAAGCGGGTGTCCAGGTGATGTTGGAGAATCTCGGGGTCAGAGAGGTTGATAGCGTGTGTTTGGTGGGCATATTTAGCTACGTTCGACAGATGGAGACGAAGAGTTTCGCATAATCTGCGGAACTCGACTTTGCGCTGGTGTTTCAAGCAGAAGCGGAACGCTTGTTGTGCGACTTGCTGTATCCATACGTTGAGCACACAAATACCCCGTGTGATGGATGTCTCACCTGGTAAATGGCCTCTAGACGTGCGTTGTTCTTGAGCGTCTCGAGGGAGGTACGATAGCTCTCCCATAAAAACTTGAGCCAAGGGGTAACGAGGGCCCTATCCGTGCGATCCTTGCTCTGATCGCCACTGACGGCGCCCAAAAGGATACTCTCCGGTGTCTCGCTCGCCTCGAGATCATCGACATCGACAGCAACAGCCTTGTCCGCCTTCTCCTGGGCCTCCTGCACCTTCGCATCTGCGAGCGTCAAAAAGCGCTGAATGACGACTTCTATGGAAGCGACGTTTGTGTTCTGAGCGATGTTTTTGTATTGCATGAGACCTTCTTTTGCGGTGCGTCCTTTGCGCATGTCGACGCAGAGCTGGACGAAGCGGAGAAGGATAGGCTCGAGGGATGAGAGGGGGGTTGACCGAAATCGTTTCGAGGTGAACATTTCGGTGAGGGATTGGAGGGCTGCGTGCGTTTGGCCTACAGAGACGAGGCCTTCTGCTTGCTTGAGAACGGCCTCGGGTTTAGTGAAAGGAGCCATGCTGGGCGATGTCTGTCGGTGTCGGTGTCGATGTCAATGTCGTTGTTGGTGTCGTTGTCGTTGTCGTTGTCAACGTCAAGCACAGCGACGGCGATGAGCTTGTTACTGACCTTTTAGTTTGACCTCCCAAACTGATTTTTGTGCGACAAACGACGATGGAGGCAGCGGGTACGACGATCATCAATCGAAAAAAAGAAGGTTCAATACCCCATCGTGGGAAAATTACAGAGGCAGTGGGTCTCGGCAGCGAACGTAACCCCCATTCCGAGTCAAAACGACAAAGATAGTGTATCCAGTCCACAAACATCATTCATACAGCTATTACAATTTACCGCCACCACTTCACACCCATCGCTGGACGATAACACTGTTCACCAATCCTGCATCTTTGATAGTCTCCCTGTCATTCTCCAGCGTGCGATTGGGGAAGGTCGTTCCGATCGTATAAGGCCGGGTCATGTTTTCAGGTCGCGATCTATAGCAATGGCGCTAGATTCATGTAGACACAGATAGATATACGAGGAATACGCACGCATTAATGAAGCTCCGGATATCCCCCACCGTATGCATAAGGTTCATCCTGCACGGCATCCTGTAATAGAGTCATCAGCAATCAGTAAACACCCCAGCCCAAAAGTCCCACCTTGTCCCATCAGCCAACCGAATCTGCACAGTCGTCGTAGGCTGACTCTGGTCAACCTCGAACATCGTCGTCATATTCGCCCTCTCCCCACTCGTCTCCCCACTTCCGCTCGAGGTGGGGAACGATCCAGGCATGGGAGCGGGCGTAGAGGAAGACGAGGACGTGGCGACAGGCACGGGAGACCCGAGCCGGTTTCCAGACCCCGAGAACCCAACAACGGGCTTCATTTCGGGTACGTAATCCTCGTTGGTGCGTTTCGAGACTATTACTTCGACGGGTTGACCGGGGCGCACGTTGAGGACGGACACTGGGGCGCGGCTGTCACAGCGTACGGAAGGGGGGATGAGTACGCTAAGAACAACGGAGGGAGGAGAGAGCTCGTACCCAGTATTGATCTCAGCGAGAAGACGCTCGTTAGCAGGATCGGCGTAGCTATAGAACTCCCCTCCTTCGATGCTGAATCCGTTACGCCAGAAAGTAATGTTACGTTGCACGTCCTCCTCGTCTTCCTCTGTCAGTGAAAATCGTGTTAGATATGCTATTCAATAACTCCCCCCCCTTTGACCCCGAAATTGGGGAACATACCTTCAGGCGCATTCGGATCAGGGATAAAAGAACTCTCCACCTCATCACTGCCTAACATATGTCCGCCACCACGGAAAGCGCTCGAAGTAGCTTCAGGAGCAGCGCTCTGAGCCCCACGCTGCGCCGATGTCCTACAAGATCCCCATCATCAGGTCCCCAACACAACCCCAAGAAAAAAGAATGACGCACTCAGCAGCACGTCTGAGGATATCCTGCACCATCCTCCCCCCAGGGGCGTTCCCGCGCGCGTTCGGATTCTGGACAGATATACCACTGTGTGCCCCACACATCGATCGACCCAGATCAGCCATCACGGTGTTATCAGCATGGCGCACGGACGAAAAAAACGCACCTCCGCTCCCCGCCCGCAAACCAACTCTCGCCCTCCTTCGGCTCCCCATCGCTCTCGTCGTCATCGTCGTCCATCGGCATCGGGGGACGCGGGGGTCCGCCGGGGCCAGAAGACGAAGAGAGTGAGGAGAGCGTCCCAAAGCGGGACTGCGATCCTGATCTGTCGGCGTCCCACACATCAGCGCTCGTCCACATATCAGCGGGGGTACTCCGTGCGTGTGTGCACGGGGTGGGCTGGGGGAGATAGTCGCATGCACGCACCTCGAAGAAGACGAGCTGTTCCCGCCACTCCCGCCCCCGCTCCAATCCCCGATCCGGCCGACGCGCGGCGCGGAGGGTCGGCCCCATGTCGAGGGGGGCGGGTCACCTGATCGCCCACCGCCGAGCGTGTTCCCGCTTCCTTGGGGGTTGTCGGACATTGATGCTCTGTTTTGTTTTATTTTGGGTGCTTGTGTGTCGGGTGGATTGCGTAGATTGAGGAAGGCGTACGCAAGTGGCTCAGGGGAAGGCTGAAGACGTGATTACGTAATTTGGTCGGAAAAGGAAGGTATTGTAGTTCGTGCAAGAGCGAGCCTGTCTATGGTTCATGGCGGCATGAACGTTGTTGTAGTTCAAGCAATCAAGCGAACAGGTAAGAAAAACCAGCGCAATTAAAGGGCGTCCGAATAAGTTCTCCAACCCGACGACTCGTCAGAAATGCAGAAACATGTATTCGGCAAATCCATATATCACGGTGGCATGACAATGAGCCGGGGGTAAGTTGAGATTCTATCATACGATCTGAGAACACGCGTCTCATTACTGTGTTCTCTAAGATATTTCAAGTTAGCTTAGACTACACCCAGAAAGATTCGGGAGACAAGGTAAATGTCGAGCTTATTTTGCAGGTGGATTGCGACCAACTTGAGCGCTGATCTAAGGGTCTTCTTGCATTACACATGCCTTCGAATACACGAAACTCTAAGCAACATCAGATCCACCTCCGAAGGAGCTACAAAACGCACTCTAGCCACTCTTTCCCCACTTCCTATGTCACCATCACCGTCCGCGCCATCCCCCTGGGCCCCACAGGCTTCCTTACGAGCTATTACTCAATTATCTTGCAACCAAAGCCATCCCAAATATCTTGGGCCGAACAACACTAGCCGCAACCAAGCGGACGCATGACACTCGTCTCCATTCCAGGGTCCTTTTTCATTCAGGGTACAACCCTCACGGTATAAAACCTTGCACCTCCACAATCTACATGTCCCAGCTCTGAACCCAGCAGCCCAACCACCCCAAACTCCTCACTCAAACGATGCAGCTCACATCCACTCTCGCCCTCCTCGCTTTTGCCGCGTACGCCGCCGCCGCTGGGGTCGCTCCCCCCCAAGGACCCTGCGCAGAGTGCCCCAGCGTAGACGGCTGGACGCTCAGCTCCTGGTGTGTCTCGCCTGGTGGTGAGCCATCGAACACCGTGTGCAAGTACGTGTAAACTCGCGTTTTTTTGTGTTGTGCCGAGTCGCGCTTTGGGGCGGCGGATAACTGATTTGTGTTCTTCTGTTTCTGGTAGCTACACGCAACAGCCGGTCGAGGATACGACTGATGTGGGGCAGACGGGCTATTGTCGCTACGAGGTACGTATTCCTTAGGAATCTCGTTTTCAAGGTACGGGATGCATGGCTGATGATATATGACGACAGGCGGACGGATACCTCATCGAGAGTCTCAATGTTGAGTGTCCCGATCAAGTTAGCTATGACAACGATGTATGCCCCCCTTGTGCCTCGTGATTGTGCTGGTGTTGTGGGTTTGAGAAGAATTTAGGGGAAGACGCAGGGAGTGTTTGGAGGTGGTGATATTGCCGATGTGTCGTGGATAATTGAACCGGTTTTTTCCACATTCTTCAGCTTGAAGTTAATTTTGAGACAAGGTTTGCCACAGACCTTGTGAAAGGGGTAGGATCCCAAGAGCGCCGCATGAGGGACATCGTACTAAGATCCAGAAGAGTATGCCTATCCAATCCTGCCGGAGTACCACCATTATCAGGTGACGTCTCGATATAAGACCCCGTCGGCCACGGGCTCTTTGTTGGTGTTCAGATCTAGAGCCTAGTCGTCGAGCCATTAAAAATTATGCATTTGGTCTTTAAAACAGGGTACATAGAATAGAGTCCAATGTGTGAGTATACGTATGATGATTGTTCCGATTCCGGATGTTGTGATCTTGAGACTGATTGACGAGGCGTGAAACTGGAGACGAATTCGAGGAGAAGGTTGACAGCGATGATGACAATCATTAGACGATGCATGGCCAGCGAGCGATACGAGGCGTCTGACATGTGTCGAGGAAGATCCAAGCACGAGCACTACACCAACGCGTAGCAATCCAAACACAACTTCCCGTCACTAAAAAGAACACATCCCAAAAACAATCACGTCATCAGCTCCCAATGCAAAACATCCATGAAACCACGCAGCTGATAAAGGAAGGAGAAAAGGAGAAAAACACCCACTTTGCGACACTCTCGACACAACATGCCCTACACACAACACGTTCACATCCGGGAATGACAACCTCCGTGGAGATGTCCTCCACACCAGCGGCATCGGACGGCTGTTCGCGGAACCTTAACCCAACATCGCCGTCAGCGTCGACTTCACTTTCATCTTTGTCAATGGGTGCTTGCTTGCGCTTCACAGAGGGAGCGGCAGACATGTCGCTGTTCATGGTTGAGAAACTGAGCCCGAGGGCGGTGCGTTTGGGGGAGATGGACCCTGGGGTGCGGATGTGCGATGGGGTAGGCGAGCGCGTGAGTGCGGGTGTTGGAGGGAAGGAAGGGGGACGGGTGTATGATGTACAGGTACGCGCGCAGATGGTACAAGTTGGTGCTGAGCATCTATTGGGAAAAGGTACTGTATATTAGAAGTGGGTTCTTTAACAAGCTCAATCATGGGTGAAGGGTAGAATATAGTGTAATTATCCGTCATCCGCAGCCAGTCGTTCCAGTTTACGCACAAGAGATGCCTAACGGGTTTCATTGGCTAGTGAGGAGGTGACTGGCCGCAGATGAAGGTGCTACTGCCAGGTACAGCACGAAAGAAATCAAGGAACGAACGAGCCACGATCTACATACCTCGAACAAACCAAAGGAGCCCCAGCTCCAGACCTCATAGCGCTCGAAAGCGCACGGTGGCACGTCGAACACGAAAGCTTCGAGCTGGTGACATGTATCCCATTCAAGGTTGACGCAGAGTCCGCGAGCGCCTTGCTCGGCGGCACGAGTCCTGCCAATGAATCGATGGTAATTGATGACGATGAGCCTGTACGATTGAGTCTCCTGCGCTTAACGGCGGGTTTTCGGGTAGTCGATGGGGAGGGGTATAGCAGAGATGCAGGAGTACGCATTTCCGGGGTGGATGTAGGCTGTCAAAAGAATTGAAAGTCGTTCAGCAGTCGGATACGCCAGTCGAATCACCAGCTCTTTCTTGAGTTTTCCGGTGCCAAGGAATGCAAATCCTAAGGGAATCAAAGCGTTTGAGAATGAAGCAGAAAGGCCTTGGTCAGTTGTTCCAAAGTTGTTCAAGGTCACTCATTGACTCAAGCGTGCTGGGCAGTCATGTAACTATTGATTTTCTGTGCACGTGACCGCGACACGAGTATGATAGAGATCTAACGATGTCGAACACTTATGCTGCAGATATTCTATATCCCTAGCCTATTGCCAAAAGCATCGTGCAAACTCTTAAAAGATCTGCTACAGCCCCAAAAGTCTACTCTAGAGCACGGCCAATTGACCGATCTAGCATGCCGGGCATTGAGTGGAGACCACATCTGCTTTGTCTGCACAGAAATCTTTATCCGACGAAGCCTCATTGATGAGCAATCCGCCGTCCTACGAAGTTACCATAATCAGTCAGACGCATGAATGAACAGAAAAATCCACGCGAAGCAGAAAACAGGGCCGGACGTACATCGTACTCGCACTGCTTGACAGCGCCATCTGGGCAAGAGTATCTGCAAAACAGTCAGTTCGAGGCTTTCCTAACAAAGACCGCATGGGACTCACGTGCAGACAGTGAATGCCTTGTCGGTGTCCTTGGTCGCAGTATCCGGGACACCCATGTAGCACACGTCTTCAAGACCGTACGTGGTGTCAGGGTTTTTGGGGTTGGGACATTGGGCGCAGGTAGTACCCGAGGCTACGGAGAGAGCAGCGAGAGAGAGAAGGGTGAAGAGGGTCGTGGAGAACTGCATGTCTGAGTCGTGAAGTGAAGTGAGGGGCCTATAACAACAAGTGGATTGATCCTGGGGTACTGTAATCGAAGTGAGAGGGCTTTAAGTACGTGCACACGTAAAGTTTGCACAGGCATGCTGGAGCACATTGTTCGGTATCGCTCAAAGGCCCTGGGGTTATTACTTCAGTGTGAATTCGGCGTGTTCGCGAGGCTTTGATGCGACAGAATGAGCTAGTGCAACATCGTGCATCAAACAAGAGAACATGCTGTGAACTCTCATTCGCGAGATTAAGAACATCTGTTGTTTATGTTAATGCATCACGATGCAGTGGCGAGAAATGCATGTTCTCGCTATGAACTGGCTTCTGATCCGTTGTTCGTGTTCCGTTCTGTGAAGAGTCAATTGATGATATCACCGGGAGGACAAGAAAAGCGAGCATAATGAAGTCCGCTCAATTCGTCGAACCACATACTCGCTGAGGGGAAACGCCCGTCAAGACGCCTTTGCATCGTTATAGTGCGTCCACATAAGGGAAAAATTCAGGCATAGCTGTGTCGAAACTGCGACGTCGACGTAAGTGGCCAGATATGAAATGTAGCCAGCGCTGACAAGTAAACAGACGCTTCTGATGCGGGGAATGCGCGACGTTAACAATTGTCGTCAGACTCCGTGGTCAACGTTAGCGGAGAGCGGAGGCAAGGGGGTGAACGAGTAGGGGCAACTCAGGCAGGCGAGCCGATGAGCGATCCGAAGCGAATTACAGCACTGCCAATGGTGTGGTGTTACAGGCAAGTTGTCGAGTGGGCTATACCAAATAGCTTTGGTCCACCAATCACCATCTAAACTCGCTTTCCTATTCCTTGCGCACGTTATGAGAGTGCGGGTAGGGGTAAAGCAAGGGTAGGTTCTGTCGCGAAGGGTCTCAGCTTCCATTGCGAAGTGTGATTAGCATTTAAGCGAAGATAGCTCAAGTACTCAGATGCAGTCTTTGTGAAGATGCACGGGATACATATATGGGGATTGAGATGGGCTGCAGTTCTTCTGGTGGTTGCGGTGGCTTCATGCGCTAGCAGCTACCGGTGAAGCATCAAGCTCTTCAGCCCCATCAGGAACCTGGGTCGACCTTTGACTTGCACGCCACGTCCGACGCGCATACTTGAGCAAGTTAACAGCTGAGCTAGGTGTCATACCCTCCATGCGCTTGGCAGCGCCCTTTCGCAGAAGTTGACGATTTAGCCTTCCTCGACTTCAGATGGCATAAGATGCAATTAAACCCACCAAAGTTGTAGGCCTGAGTCGCTGCAGTCTTTCCCTCACTTCCTCGCTTATCCCCCTAATTTGGGAGTAATCCATGTTTGGATCGAGCAAGAGGGATTCGTCTGTATGGAATGCTTCCAGGTCGGCGAGCTGTCTAGGAAGGTGTGGGGCATATGTCGCTAAAGAATCGGTACAATGTGTAATCAGAACACAATGTCAAAGATAGCGAGGCGCTCCACTTACCGTCGATGGTAATTCGTGATTTGATATGTGGTTCGATCTCAGCAAGGCCAGGAACAGCGCCGGAACGCGCGAGATCATCGAGTGTGAACGCAGGGTTCCTCAACAACTCGAATGCACTGATGATATCATTAAATAAAGCCTTTGTCGTTTCACACCAAAATCTCACCTCCTCAAGACACCATCCCGCGTCACCTCGAAACCGTACCTCTCCCAGCCCTGGCGGCCCGTTCAGCTTAGGCACGTACTCAAGCGACTGGACGCATACCTGCGGGCTGAGTACAACCGATTTCAACACCTCCGTCCCACGCTGTATCGCATCGCGCTCGCTCAGAAAGGCCGCCCAGCGCTCAGGAGAAATTAAACCAGAGGTGTGCCCTGTGAAGCATGGGTATGGGGATATATATGTTCAAGCAGCGCCCGCGTACCTATCTCGGTCAATCTTGAATCGGCGTTGTCGCATCGAAGAGTCATACGATACTCAGAGCGAGACGTGAACATTCGATCTGTTGATCACAGCTGGTCAGTGCACGGAATAAGAATAGAAAAGGCAGGATCACATACATGGTTCCTCGGCCCCCTTGCTCACGAGATCGTCGATCATAACTCCTATGAATCCATCCGCTCGAGTGATCGTAATCGGAGCCCGGTTGCGCGCTGCAAGGCCGGCGTTGATTCCGGCCACACAACCCTGTGCCGCAGCTTCTTCGTAGCCCGTTGTGCCATTGATCTGGCCAGCGAGGAAAAGGCCCTGCAGATACGGACCAATAAGAGTTGCAACAGAATCTAACCAGGTGACATACTTTAATTCTCTTCGTTTCAAGCGATGCTGGATACATGTTAGCCAGAGGAGTCCTGTGAGGCGTGCTCCTCACTTACCTTTGAGCTCCCGAGGATCGACGTGATCGTACTCGACTCCGTATGCTGGCCGGACCATGCGGACATTCTCAAGCCCAGGGACGGTGCGCATCATTGGCTCTTGGAGTTCTTCCGGCATAGAACACGACAGCCCATTCGGATATACGAGGTCTGCCTCCCCCAAGTCAATACACCATATAGCTGTCGGTCCTATCCAACTGACCAGAATCATAGCCCTCAGGCTCGAGCCATATCATGTGATTACCCTTGTGCCCGAACCGAGTAACCTTAGCTTCTAGAGATGGGCAATATCGTGGTCCTGGCCACGTATATGAAATCTCCCAATGCTCAAATACTTGAGTAGATAAGAGTACCTTTCTTGGTCTCTTGAATATGAACGCTCAGATGCAAATTGTCTTTGATGATCTTATGCGTCTCGGGTGTCGTGTGCGTCTTGTAACATGAAATTTGGCTATCCTAGTCATTCGAGGAGCATCAGTCATTGGCGACGACATTGAAGGGAGGAAAGTACCGCGTTATCCACTCTACGATGCAAATAGGAAAACGGATGAGGGGGGTCGTCGCCTTCCTGCTTTTCCAACCGACTGAAATCAATGGTGTTTTTGGCAAGTCGTGCAGGGGTGCCGGTTTGCAGTCGTCCAAGGTGGAAACCCGCTGCACGTAAGGATGCGGAGAGTCCGACTGCTGGCGCTTCATTCATCCGACCGGCAGGGAATCGTTTCATTCCTGAGGTAATTCGTACGTGTTTTTGCAAGTTTGAAGTAGTTACAACAACGCACCGATATGTATCTCGCCCGATAGGAATGTCCCAGTGCAGACGACGACCTGAGAGCATGGAATGATGTCGCCAGTGTCTGATGATGCTTCATGAGTAGCTACCCCCTGAAGAGGTAGATGCAAACCAACCTAGCCGAACACCTTTCACGGTGCCCCAGACAGGAGTGTTGTCCGTGCTCGACGATGCCATCTCATGGTCAAAGACCAAGTCAGACACGCTGGCGGCTCGGACCTCAAGGTTTGGATAATTGAATATGATGTCTTGCATATTCCTTTTGTAAAGTTTTCTGTCAACTTGAGCTCGAGGACCCTGCCCGGAAGCATCAATCTAAATGGAGGAACCATCGTGCATATTTTACTCACCCACACGGCCGAACCCTTCGATCTGTTGAGCATGCGGAATTGTATTCCGGCCTTGTCTGCGGAAGCGTGAAAATGGGCCAGAAACGGACTGCTCCTAACATTCGTACCTGCAACCTTCCCCATAACACCATCCAAAGCGTCCACTTCCCTGACGAGAGTTCCTTTACCAACCCCTCCGATTGACGGATTACACGAGAGCTCTCCGATCGTGTCGAGTTTCTGTGTGATTAACAATGTCTTTGCTCCGGCTCGTGCTGCTCCGGTCGCCGCTTCACAACCTGCATGTCCACCTCCGATGATACATACTATTGGACTGTTCGGTCAACCGGGGGAAATTGACGAGACTGTAAAATCGTACCGTCATAGTGCTCCAGGGGCGTGCGCGACGAACTAATGGCTCTGGTGTTGCTTGGGATGCCGTTTTCCCGGAGGGTGGTGGGTGTCTGTCGTGTACGCTTCGGTGGACGCACAGACAGAGATTTATGATGGTGGGCGATGGAGAGCGAGCTGTACGCAGCAGACGTAGCGCTTCGAGGAAGTATAGTTCGTGTTTGCCGAGCAGTTGTTAATAAAGTGTTCCTTGAATGCATGGTGGGGATAGTAGACAGTGGATGGATTGAGAATTAAGATATGGGTGTTTGCAAGGAATACGGCCTTGTCACCACAGTGTTGGACACACGAGTATCGCAGATGTGAACGCCGAGACCTTACAGGAGGGACCGCCGGTACTGTATGGAAACGGAGACGAACGACGTGTGGATCAAAGCTAGGCAGGTAAAAAAATCTCACACAAGGACTACTTCCGACGACATATCTGCTTATAGAAAGTCTCCACTTTTATTTCTCAACTGCGCTTTGGGTCACAGTGACTATAGCAGACGGCAGCTTTCTGCTCTTCTGTCGCCATGATACATATTTTTCGATAACGTCCACCATACTGCACTGAAAACAACGGCGTTTATTCTGAGAGTATGTTTTTGGATCTCGGCCCCGAGGACCAGAGTGACTCGCACTGCTGAGGCTGTCGCGCGCCATGCAGTGAGGTGCTTTCCCTCATCCCTTCTTTCCCGCTCTGTTTTCCAGTGCTTTAACTGGTTTCCTCGTCGCACACGGGCGGCTGATTCTCTTGACGTTTCTTGACGGGGCTACCTCGGAGAGGAGGTAATCAGTACATAGCTACCAAAGAACCGTGCAATCCTATACCCCAGCCTGTTGAGCTTGGATTTCGACGATATAAGGATGACGATTGATCAGTGCAGTGACGAGCTATCGTTCCTACACTTCAACGACGTGGTGAGTTTGCATTTCCTGGCATTATTGCATCCTGGTTGTGATGCCCCCTCCGTGATGCCTCCCGGTGGCTCCTTTATTCTAGTATCATATCACCCAGCCTACTGTGCTGGGGAGATTTGCGCACTTATTCCGCAAGGCCAAAGCAGGTCCCGAAGATGAGCGCCCCCTCACAATATTCAGCGGGGACGCCTTCAGCCCATCTCTGGAGAGTTCAGTCATGAAGGGAGATCATATGGTCCCCGTGTTGAACCATCTTCTGATCGATGTCGCTTGCTACGGAAACCACGGTCAGAGAGCTCCCCTTCCCTGCACATCGCTGCTTCCTCATCCTCTGCCCACACAGACTTTGACTTCGGAGAGGATGTTCTGCTTCAGCTCTCGAATAAATGTACATTTCCATGGCTCTTATCCAACGCGGCGCACGCAGATGGACAACTCCTGGCGACAGCCAAAGAGTATATCGTCCTCCAACAGAAAGGGTACAAAATTGGCTTCTTTGGCCTTGCAGGAACGTTCGTGAACCCTCAGATAATATTTCTTTTCCATTCGATGGTCTAATCGATGCT
The DNA here is from genome assembly GCA_000827185.1 of Hydnomerulius pinastri MD-312. NCBI lineage: Eukaryota > Fungi > Basidiomycota > Agaricomycetes > Boletales > Leucogyrophana > Leucogyrophana pinastri. The sequence continues at coordinate 550,673 of KN839839.1, forward strand.
CACAGCGACTGGCCGTCCAATTGCCAGCACCTTCCGCCAGACTGCACGATTCTAGATCCAGTCGCTGTTGCAAATCGTGTTTCACAGACCCTCCGCTCCACCCACAGCGTCGATATTATCATCGCCATCACACACATGCGCCATGAGGAGGACTTCCGTCTTGCGAAATCGTGTCATCAAGTCGACCTGATCCTTGGTGGCCATGATCATGACATAGCTGTGCACGGAGCCAATCTAACAATGATCAACGACTCTTTTGAGGGAAATATCAAGGTGATCAAATCTGGCACAGACTTCAGAAGCTATAGCGATATAAAGATGTCGGTCTCTCGAAAGGGGGGGAAGGTGATTGTTGACCGTGTTAAAGGTGGCGTAGCCCCTTCTAGTACGCGGGGCTGAGCTGGCTGACACCTCATCCGCAGTAAATCAAATCCGCGATATAGCCTTGGCCAAAGGCATCCCCGATGATCCCGGAATGCAAACAATACTTGCCGACCTCCAAGCGAACATTGCAACCGCGGTGGACGAGCCCCTTTTCCACACTGCCGTTCCCCTAGAAGGGCGCATGTCGGTGTCACGAACGCAAGAGACCAATCTTGGTAACATGGTCGCAGACGCAGTCCGGGCATACTACGACACCGACATTGCATTTATGAATTCAGGAGGCCTGCGATGTGATAGGATTATTGATGCGGGAGTGGTAACTGTGAAAGATGTCATCGGTGCGTACCAATTTCCGGCTGCTTGTTTAGACGCTGAAATATATGGCGTTCTGGCGGGCGCTCTTTATTAAAATGCACCGTGTTTCACAGACACGGTACCCTTTGACAACGCGTTTGTCGTGAAGCGCCTCACTAGTCGCACTATCCTCACCGCGCTAGAGAATGCTGTCTGTGACGTTATTGATGGGCGGTTCTTCCAGGTGTCTGGTATGACCTTCAGCATAGACTCACACCGGCCAGTTGGCTCGCGCGTACACAATGTGTACCTGTCGCCTGATCACACCTCCGGGGTTCCGACGTCACCACCACGTCCAAAGGTTCCGCTCAAGGACGACCAGGAGTACACAGTCACCATGGTCGCATTTATTGCGGCGGGGTTTGACGGTTACACGCTTTTCAAAGATTCGCCGACTCTGGTAGGCGAGGAGGGTGCAATGACAGATGCATCACTCCTCATGCAGATATTCCGCGGAAATACTCATGCGGATGAGCTTGACAAAGTATGCGAAGATGATACGGACATAGCTATCGATAGAGCACGGGCGGCCATTGTCGTCGGTAAAACTGCAGACGGATTCCCGCTCGTAAACCCGTTGGAACAGGGGCGGATAAAGTACGACCGCCGACACACCTTGTAATACAGCATATCTACCTTTTTAACTGCAATATGACTGCAGTAAGTGAAGACCGAGATTGTTAAAATCCGCGCTGCATATGAAGGTAGTACAAGTGGTTTATGGTACATGAATAATGATGTGATAAATATTGCGCGGTTCGTCTAAGTCCGGCCAGCCATCCAGATCATCAGAAAACCCCGCATACTGGCCAACGTATTCTAAGTAGGTCCAGAATAAAAGAACCTCCGAATTATCGCAGCGTCCCCGCATCAAGGTGTTGGAGCCTTTCCCAGCCTCACCCAGAGTCCCCCCTGAGTCATCTTATCAGTATCCAACATCTAAAAGCGGAGATAATATGGGGGTTACCTTAATGAATAACGTCATGGCGGCTTCTGGACGAATCATCTCGATAGCCTTTCGTCCTCGTCCTACTTTCCATTCTGGCGGTGGCAGTGAAGACTGCGGTTGAGCATCCGTAGCCAGTGTGAAGGTATCGAATTGCTGCATCAGCCGCGCGAGGAAGAACGAGGCTTCATTATAGGCGTAACTCTGACCCAGACACTAAATAGGCAGTGGGCGCGCTCTCAGCGCATCATCACGCGGACAATTATACGACAGGATACTCACGATACGAGGTCCAGCACTAAATGGAGTGAACATCATTGGGTTCGAAGTGAATTTCGATAACCTTTGGGGATCGATCCAACGTTCGGGATCAAAGTCATCTGCGTCGGGACCCCAAAGCGCCTTATTGCGTTGCATCAGAAGAGTCGAATAGAAAAATGTCGTGGTTTTGGGCATGTAGAGGGGCCTATCTGATTCGGTGGGAAAAGTTTGATCAGGGGGAGGAAGTGTGCACGAGACTGGTCGACTTTGGCGCTGGTTCAGGGGTACAGGGGGGAATAGCCTGAGAGTCTCATCGATAACAGCTTTCACTATGTCAGTGATGCGTCAGTAAGTTCACCGTGTCCTGTTGTTTGACGACAGGGTTACTTACTGTACTTCAACTTCTTGATATTGTCATACGTCGGGGTATTGTGGCCACAAACGTCCAAGACCTCCTTCCTAAGCTTGCAGGACACTTCCGGATGCATGGCTAGGAAGTAGGTGACGTATGTTAGCAGGCAAGCCGTCTGGATTTGAAAATGCGGAAGTTCAGTGTTCCGCAATGAAATCCCTGGAAAAACACGCACCGTGTCTCTGGCGGCAAGCAATATATTAAGCAATTGATCACGAATCATCTCAGCATCTAGATACAATGTTAACCCCAAGGACGGCCGATGATAGTGGGAACAAACCTTCCGTGCTGTCAGCAAGATGCTGTAGGAACGTTTTGTCCTCAAGGTTTCCATTAAACCCTGCTTTCTTTGCGACCGCCTTATCCTCCAATGTCTGCCGTACCAATGGGTCAACCCATTGTCTAATGGTGTCCACGTAAGGCATCGTCTTGTCATCGAAAAGCTCAAAGACAGGCCAGATGAGTCCTGTCCGAGCACGGACAGTTATGATCTGTTGTACTGCCTCGAAGGCTTTCGCGAACGTTCCCCATGCGTCATCTGTTGCGGACCCGCGGTCGCTCAGAGCAACTGAGCCAGCCTTCGGAAGCCTTCCGGAGAGTGTATCCAAGTTTCTCCCGAAGAGAAACTCAGAAGCAGCATCGATGGTAAACCGGGCATAGAGGTCTTGAACGTCACAAGCCTCATTTGAAGCTGCCATACTTGACAATATCGAGAGAGTTCGATCCGAATACGTCTCGAAGAGCTCAAAATCGGATATTCTGTCACGGGCAAAGAATGGGCGGGCCAGAGATCGGTGCTTTATGAAGTTCTTTAGTAAGTTCGTTGATTGGACACACTGTCTGTGTGATGCTCACCGACTTCCACATCTAATTCACGAATGAGCGATAATCGCAAGAATAAAGTAAAGATAATCCTCACCTGGTCATCACGATTGAAGATTCCATCTCCCAAGAAACTCTCACTGTAGTGCTGTCAGACAACCTTACTCCCCGGTGGTACTATGGACTTACAGTCGTTCCCTCTGAGCGGTTCCGCGCCAGAAGTGATTGAAACCCGTGGCAAGAACATACTTGGAGTGCTCTTGGTCCATCGAAATAATCTAGTGATAGAATAAGTCTACGAACCAGGGAACGTTGGTGCAGCGGGAAACGGACACCCCAACTACAATTTGCGATACAACTTACATTGTCCATCCAAAGGAAACGCGTATTCAGAGTAGTACACTGATACTCTTCAAAGAGCGCCAGGTAGGGATCATAGATATAGTTGGAAGCGAACGCCTTTTTCACTTTGAGCATGACGTCGATGTTCCCCGGCCATTTGCCGACGACTCGGGGAATAAGCTTCGCCCCCAGCTGCCGCGCCTCTCGTCTTTGAGTTAAGTCGGAATACTGCACCCGTGCAGCTGCCGCGAGAACGATGGACAAGAGATATGCAGGCAGCGACCACCAACCAAGACGGGTGTGTGAGATATGGGCCAACGCTGAGAGCGCCAGTGGGGGAACAACTAAGGCACGTAGGATGTCCCTGATTATCCGAAGACGGAAGTTGGCGGCTTCAGCAGAGTTGGTCATGTCTGACTAGTGAGGGGATGTTGGATCGAAGAAATGCCAGCCAGAGTGAGCCTATATGTACTACATGACGACTCCATAGAGCTTTCGTTTCGAAAACCCAGGCTAGATCATTGGCGCCTGTGAAATCAAGCCCGATCAGTCAGTATAAGCGGAGCTTGGGATACTTTGGATCTCGGATGGCCTCATCGAAGAAGTAAGAACACGCGGTTGAGTTGCGAGGTCGGCATTTACTACAATGCGACGTCCGGCGCCTTAGTCCCCTGACACCCTATTGGTCCCCCAGCGCGCGTGTCCCGGCGCGGGCTTTGACCATGCTCCAACAACGCACAGTCGCCAAGACCGAATTTCCGCTCGCGTACCACACGTTCTCAACGTTCTCGGTGTGAAAACCCGGAGACATCATCTCCGAAGTCGCTCCATGCAAGATAAATCGCTGGCACCGAAAATTTTGGGTGGAAAGAACGGAGAGGACCTTGAGCACTCCTTCTCACTGATTGGGGCAAACAGCCTCTCCATTTTTGGCACTGGCCGAAAGGGGGCCGATAGTGGCACTCACATTCATTCAGTGATAACTTCGAGGGCATCATCATTTTGACATCTTCTGCACCGTTCCTGGCACCCAAATAGAGCCGGAGGGAAGCGGAGAGCCCCGAGTAATCAACAGCCGCCGGCTCTTGCAGGCAAGTAACCCGCCGGTGCAAACAGTAGATGGGAAGTAGACGGATGCAAAAGTCAACCCCCGCAAAATAACCGCCAAGGCCCCGCCGCCTAACGGCCCCCCAACCCTCCTCCAAAGAAAAGCCAGAATAGGAGCTGAGCGCTGAGCGCTGAGCTGTCACCGCGCCACATTGCGAACGCTATCGCCAGAACACCCACTTTACCATAACGCACCATAGATTGCGCAAAATTCACGCTTACCCCATCACAGATATAGTCAAACTTTCCCCCTGCCCACCGCTCTGAGAAATTTGCGGATTTGTTGGCAATCAAAGCGTTCTGTACACCTGATTGCTGATGCCCTGCCCCATAAGGATACCCCCGTGTGACTGGAATGAGGTACTTCGATACTCCTCGGGAGGCCGCATCTTGTCTCATCTCTTGTGCCTTCCGGTATGCTGTCATATTCCCACAAGCTGACGGCGGCTATACCAAGTTCGATCAAGCCACGGTCAAGTGCACCACCCCTCCACAACTACATTCCGAGAGCAGTAGGAGCCCTGCTTTGATGCAGATAAGATTATCAGCCTTTTTGGAACCCGTGTCATGATAAGGTATGGGCACGGCGTACTACGTCACCGGCCAACTTTACTTCTTCTCAGGATCAGAAACACCGGACACGTCTGGGGGACTCCGTTAATTAAGAATCCCATGTCTTCAGTGCAAGCGAACGCTGAAACGGTTGGCGCATCCATCATCCCCGAGGTTGTGGGCTCCAGTAGGTCACTCGTGCAGCAGCAAGGCCCATTAGGTCCAACTTCCTGAAACACTAATAATGTCCGCGTAAGGGTGAATAAGCTGAGGGGTCCTTACCTCACACGGGAAACCTACCTTGGGATTGCCTGGGGGGAAGGAGTTGCTCTCGCGCTGAAACACTGCCATATCTCAAACGAGCTGGGAAGATTTGCGAACGCCGCAGGCCAAATTCCGAGATGACCAGGCTCTCGTCTTGCTATTGGCGAACCCCAAGCCCAATTCAAGCGCTGGGTCGGATTACCTTGAGAACATGAGGACGCCATGGGTCAGCGGGAACTTGGAAACGGCATTCTCAAAGTCCCGAGCTTGAAAGCGCGTAGAAGTGCGACAAGGAAGTAAAATTTAGGACTGGGTCGTTAGTAATTGAAGTCGGGGCTGTATATGCCGATGGGGTCGGGAATCTCTGTCGAATCCTATGTGGTCGAACTAAGGACCGTCATCTCGTCCGTCTTGTGGATTTAACGCGAGGGGAGGCTAGTGTCCGTGGCAACAAGGGTGACCAAGGCTCGCATGTTTTGTGTGGCGGGCCGATGTGGGCTGCGGCGGGACCGTGACTACTTGGTAGTTTCAAACTTAGTTACCTAAAATGGACGCGAGTGGCGTAGCTCCAATGATCGACCCAACAGCGGCAACTTGCAAGGTCGAACACCCAACAATCAACCAAGTGCTCAACACTACGACCACAATGGCACCGTCTCGATGGATCCCCCTTGAAAGCAACCCAGAGGTAGTGCATCAAGAACACAGTTTGACTCTATGCTCATTCAGTACCTACAGGTTTTCAATTCCGTAAGCTAATGATCCCCCCTGATCTCCGTCACAGTGACTGTACACAAGCTTGGTGATGCCGTCTAGTGGGCGTATTCAGCTGGCCTTGTCAAAACACAGGCCCATTTTGAGGATGTTTATGGACTTGATGACGATGTGCGTTGAGTTAGCTTCGTTTGGTCGAGCACACACTTAATTTACTCTAGCTCCTCGCCATGTTGCCCGAAGGAGTCAAGGCGGTTGCTTTGCTGTTCCCATGCTCTGGGGCCATAGCGGTGAAGCGAAAGGAAGAGGACGCCAAGATCAAAGCTTCCGGACAGGAACCTATTGACCCAACTGTATTCTGGATGAAACAGACGGTACGTGTTTGTTTGGCCTTACCCTAATACTCATGGCTGACACGAAGTGTCGGAAGATCTCAAACGCCTGCGGAACCATGGGTTTGATTCACAGTCTTGCTAACGTCAGTGTCACGGAGATCTGTAGCTGCCGTTCATATTCTGACGACCATTACAGACCGACGTACTGTTTGCACCCGAAAGCCCGCTGGCGAAGTTTATTGATGAGTGCAAGGGTACGTATATTTTCGTCCTGCAGCCGGCCATCCTTGATTGAAAACATCAACAGCTAAAACTCCCGAGGAGCGCGCAAAGCTGCTGGAGACCACGTCTCTGTTTGAAAAGATCCATGCAACGGCAGCATCGTCTGGTCAAACGGGGGTGCCTCAAGATCTAGACACAGACCTGCATTTCACATGCTTTGTAAAGGCCCCAACTGCTAGCGCACGCCTGACTGAGACCGAAACAGACCAGTGGCGTTTAATTGAACTGGACGGAGGACGCAATGGACCGATTGATAGGGGCCAGTGCACCAACCTCTTAAAAGTAAGCTGTCATCCGTTCCTTGAATCCGGAACAGTTGTTGATCGTGATGGTCACCCAGGACACGGCAAAATACGTCAGGGATTTCTATGTGTCGCAGGCAAAGAGTGTCAATTTTAGCATGATGGCCCTCTGCCCTGGCCCCCCCGCAGAATGAATGAGACCTGTGTGGCATAGCTCCCTGTAGTATGATACATATTGTACAGTCGAGAAGAAGTGTTACATTTTGTCGAATGGAATGTAATCTAGGCAAAGCAAGAAAAATGATAGTACTTCATACAGGCGCAATTGTTGAAAGTACTTCAGACATCGAGGCCGGTATCTCCTTCTGCAACCTTGCAATAAATCTCGAAACATTGAAGGTATTTTCAAAGTCTGTGATGTCTTCGCCGTTCCCGATCTCTGCGATTTGGGATGCTGCGGCGGCGATCTACAAAACATCGGGCGTTAACGAACCGCAAATTCAAGTAAAACCTCGCGACGTACACGGAGCAGGTGACCTTCAGGGAATCTGTCCTTCTTCGCCCGTGTTTTTACACCGCTTAATATTTCCTTCACCAGAAAAGGTTCTGCGGTCAGAGGTCGCGCAATGCCGATAACTAACACATAGATATCAGCCCCTGAAAGTGCACACACCAATAAATACGAAGACCCACCATCCGTTGACCCTGAGTTGATCGCTTCCGCCATGGCTTTCGCCCTTCTGAACCCCCCTGTAACGGCGATTTTCGATTTATGGAGGTGAGGTCTCAGCTGATCCGCAAAATTGATGAAAAACGCCTCTCGGGCAAAGGGGTTCTGGGACACCCACAATCAACATGTGGCGATGAAACGTTGAGAAACCACAACAGACCTTCTGCTGTGCAGCGTGTGTACCTGGTTCGTATGTCCCACCACTAATCTCAATCAAGTCCACACCTGCTCTCTCCAGCATTATCGCCGTTGCTATAGACTCTTCTGGGGATATACCGTCGAGAGTGAAATCTTGAGAGTTTATTTTCACTGAAATCAGGAAGGAGGGATCTTTAACCACTCGTTTTATCTCTGCTATCACTTCAAGCAAAAAGCGAGCTCGATTCTGAAGTGATCCACCGTATTCGTCCGCCCTCTTGTTCGTCCGGCTGGACAAAAATTGTTGGAGCAGATAACCATGCGCAGCGTGTACCTACGGGACATAGACATGTTAGAGTGACATCAATACAGGGGTTGAATTACCTCACTTGAACACCATCAAACCCGGCCTCGTGTAAAATCGAAGATGCGTACGCAAACCGTTCTACGATGTCCTTGATGCCCTCCTTGGTCAACGGTGCCGGTCGGGCAAACAGTACCCCTGATGTGGATGGGTGCTCGATATCCGATGATGATTCGGGGTATGGCTGAATCGTGATGGACACCTGGCGACCAGGATGATTGAGTTGTCCGAGGACGAGACTTCCGTATGATTTGGCCGCTCGGGCGAGCATCCCGTACTCTTCCAGATAATCCACGGGAAGATCCCGATCGATGATAGCGTTCCCTGTGACGAGACTGAGTACAGAAGATCCTCATAAATACTTTTTACAACTCTACCAGTGGCTTCGAGGTGGTCTTTCTTTATTTGGATGTTACCGGTAACAATTATTCCTACAAAAAAAGGATTAACTTGGTCCTCGATGCTATAGTCAATGTCTTACCGATGTCACCCATCGCCCAAGTCTCGTAGAGCCGAATGAGCTCTTCGGTAGGCCGACCACGCTCCATCGGATCATAAGACGAAAAAGTGGCGAGTCGCTCAGACATTGCACTCTTCAGAAACTTATTCTTCGCGGTTTTCCCGCTGAAGGGGAAGGTGACTGGCTGAGCCAATGTCGCCGTGTCTGGCACTACAGGCCTCGAGAGGTTTGAAGACAAAGCCATCACTTGGTAGGGGTGGTGACGCACACGACCCCATGTCCGATCAGCCTTATATTTACTGACCCCCAGGGGTTCTTGGAAGTGGGCCCGTGGTTGACTGAGCATGATCAGGTTATTTGTTGACGCGGTCGATTCCCACTATTTTTGTGAGAGGATTAAATAAGGGAAATACGCAAGGAGAAATGGTAGCGCACATTGATTTAATGTTCTAAAGAGAAGGAAGGCAGTTGAAAGATGGACCCCAAAGCAAATTTACCCTCGGGGGACTCCAGAAGGACGGAGATCTGGATTTCGCGGAAATTGTAGACCAAATAGGAATGTAGCTATCGGTGATATCACTGTTCGTAAGGCCAGTGGTGGAGCAAGAGGTGGTCAGGTAGGACCATCCCACTCACCGCGTACTACTTGTAGTATTGCCGGAATATGAGAAGACAACTGAACGAGGTCGGCGTTGAATCTTTGGGCCGAGGCTTCCTGCGATTTGTCGACTTGGCTTGGTGTAAGTTTTAGCGAACTTGATCGCTTGCCTTTTCTGGAACTGCTGTATAGAAAGGGTCAAAGACAGCGATCCTACTAGATTCAAAGGAAGAGGAAAAGGCGGCGTGCAGCAGAGATTTGAAGGTCAATGCAAAGGAAGCTTGGCCAACATGGGATGCAATACCGAAAACGTGGTGCCGAAACTCGCGGCAAGCGGAGGAGAAGATTCACCGACGAACTTCATCCAAGTTTAAGTGGTTGTGAGCAAATTGAAATCTTCCAGCTGACACCTTCCTTAGACTGCGCCCCCAAGCACAAAAATGCTCGCAGGGTCTAAACTGGGCTGACCCTGTATGAAAATTCTGTACCGGTTTGGAAAACGAAGATCGGAGGAGAAACGTCTCCGACCGCTACCACCCGACGCTCATGGGTGTGGTGCCTTGTTCGTGGCTGTCATCATATCAAGGATCTCATCATGGCCGCACATATGCGTGCTAGTTCTGTGATCGGTAACCTGCGAAATGCATTGACATTCATGCTCTTCATGTCATGCATGTACAGAAGAACCAATATGATATGCGGAACTTACTAAGAGATGCCTCTTCGCAAGGAGCAAACAACATCTTTGAGCTAACCCCGTAAGCAAATGAACACGCCTGTCCAATTCGAATTCCGCGATGTGGTTTCATGGTTTCTGTTGGTTTCCGTCCATTGGGCACGCCCCAAGGTGTAGTAGGGTCCAGCTTGTATAACCGTTCTTGGACAATGTTACACCCAATTGCATCGGGAAAGTTTGATGTTGGAACTTCACAATGGAAGTGACCGACAGCAGCGCTACGAGACTCGACCTAGGCCTGCGACCGCCGATATGATACAGATATGCACCAAACTAGTTGTGCCCGATTGACGCTAAGGTGTTGGGAACGGTGCCGACAGTCCAAGCGGTTCGGGAATCTCCGGTTCACCAATCTGGAAGGAACACTTTGTATGATCTTATCTCACTTTGTCTTGTTCTTTCGCAGTAATAAATGGCATCAACTTCATTATCCTCTTCCCCGGCGACCCAAAGTTTGTTAAAATCTTCGCAGCTGGTCTCACAGGGCGCTGAAGCAGCAAGTCTGATCACCATATCTCCACGAGATACTCCATACTCATCAGCGCCCCGGTTCGGCGTTTGCTATTCATCCAGAAAGTATTCAAAGCATACCTCCGAGATCAACCTTCGAGTTCATCAATTTTTTTGGGAGGGTCGATCCAGCAAGATTCATCCCCGCGATCAATAGAGGTACCGCCGGTTCTCCTCAAATACCGGTTCAACAAGCAGTATCGACACCCTTCACTTGATACTTCGCTCACCCGGCAGCGCATAGCCGGTGAGGCTCGCGCCATAATGCGGTGCCTGCGGTACGTTGAAAATCTTTTTCAATTCTATCATTGTCTCAACGAGACGTGGATGCTATGGGACGCTGAGTGATCATGGAATGCTTTGCAGGTCCGGTGTGAATGTACCCGGTATCAGGATGGTAGATGCAGCCGAAGGCGTTCTCGGGATAGAATGGATAGATGGCAAAAGCGTCCGAGCCCTTCTACCCGGTGGAGCGGAGGGAGAGGAGGGTTATTCTTCCGAGGAGGAAGGCGCGGAAGGCACGGAAGACCCTGACAACGAAGAAAATGAAACTGATCGCCTCACTGAGTTTGGCATCGATCGAGGTGCGTAACTCATCGGTAGCTAATATCAGGGCGGTATATCGTAGATACGCTAATCAAACGATGACCGTTTGCAGATACGCTCATGGGCTTGATTGGTGTCGAGATAGCCAAGATGCATCTTGCAGATGTCATCCATGGGGACCTTACGACGTCGAACATGATGCTACGACGAACCACCAACGATCTTGTATGCTGCGACGGTCTCGCCGGTGCAATGTTGTTTACGCTTGCTCATCCATGGCTTTTCAGGTCTTGATTGACTTTGGTCTTGCTTTTCATTCCAATCTGGTAGAAGACAAGGCGGTCGATCTTTATGTCTTAGAACGCGCTTTCGCATCTACACATCCTGACTCGGAACCCCTATTTGCGTCTGTTCTCGCCTCCTATGAGAAGGGCATGGGCAAAAGCTGGACCCAAGTCAAAAGAAGATTAGATGACGGTCAGCTCTGCCTGCACATATCTGACGCACAATGCTGATGCTGATCTACAACTCTCTAGTACGACTTAGGGGCAGAAAACGCAGCATGGTTGGATAGACACGGGTACAGCATTGACGTATCGTGTCTTCGTTGGGCTGCCTCTTTGTTCGCCGACCTTGAAGCTACCTCAGTGACCATGCATCTATTCTGCCGCAAGGCAATTTTCCAACTTATAGGATACCTCATAATTTGGTGTTCTTCCGGTCTAGTTTCCATTACGGCCTAATCTGCATGAGCTGAGGCGGGAAAACCATGTCAAGCTACCGGGAGAGGGAGAGGGAAAGCACACCCTCACAAATCTATCCTACACAGATGAAGGTGCTTTCCAGGTTTCATCGAGGCAACCCCGTCAAAAAAGGCACAGGATAAGAGATTTTGTCGGAAATCCTAGATTTGTGACTTCTTGGTGAGAAGATTTGAGCCGAAAGGCGAAGCATATTGAGAAGCTCGCCGCTGGGGTGGTCTATTTGCCCTGTGAACCTGAAGCAGAACGCCACCAAGTTCTATGCCGCTGAACTATAGTAATTGGGATGGCCGGTACTTACAGTTCATCTCTTCAACTTGCTTGGCTTTCTTCTGAGTCGTCTCTCCATCAGAGCTTCAGTTCGCCCCTCCGACATCTTAACGTTCTACTCACACAGCATCGTGGTGGATGTGCGGAATGGGGTTGTTTCCACCGTGCAGTCATCCCAGCTGTGTCGTCCTTTCCAAACCAGATCGCGTTGTTTGGCAAAGGCTTCTGAAATAAACAAAGGCACAGCTACAAGCACGGCACAGCACCCCCCGAAGCGAATGATATTGGAAATCTTTCAGTCATGCATGGCTTCTGTATCAATTCTAACGTTTTGGATGTTAACTCATCTTGATTATCTACCGTCCGCCCGAGAATCTTCGACCCAGGGGTGAACGGTGACCGATATGGAAAGGCTGGACAACCGTGCTCGAAGGAAACATGGACTCTGGCCCAAGTCCTGCTCTCTTTCAAAAATCTCTTTGGGAAAACGCTTCATGGGGACTTTGGTCACTCCTTGATCGAAGGTTCTTGGGCGGGTGATAGATAATAAAAGTCCAAAACGTCAGAACGGCCCTTCGTGGACTATCGCGAAGTGAGTGTGAAGCCTTTCCTTCAAGTCAACGTGGTTGTTCCCAGGGAGTTGGCTCCTCGGGTGCTTGATGCAAAACTCATCCTAGCTCTCTTACAAAAATCTATCTGTATGGCTACAATACAACTACATTACATTTTAAGACATTATGAAGTCAACGCACGCTAATTGTTCGTTTTTGAAGATCTTCGGGCCTGTCGTATACTTGATGAAGTTCAAGACTGAGGAAGGTATGTGCTCATGTTCATCTTCGATCCTACCCTCGTGGTCGAGTCCGTGCAGTCTGAGGACCAGGCTAACGGTCGGCGCTGGTTTTACAGAAGTGATCGAGCAAGCAAACAGCACAACCTACGGTCTCGCAGCATCCGTGTTCACGAAAGATAATTGGCATACAGATGTAGGAGCGCAGGCCTGAGGGGTGAAGTGAGCAAGCGATTGGACAAGAAAAGAAGCAGTGTACTAGTAAGGAAGGATGTATGTATCATGTATATTGATGTACAAGCGCGACTGGGATCCGACTTTGCATTTCTGAACATCGACGAAGTCTTGTATATTACCCTAGCTGTGAATGATAAACTGATGCTGTTGCAGTAACGTATATTTGGCAACTAGGAAGTCGCCAATGGACGATGGAGGGGCAGTGAACTCACCTCTACAATACATGAGATAGGAAAAACGAGGTACTATCGCGAGTGAATGCAGGTACCGTAGCAGAGATAGCGGACAACAACGTTCAAACCCTTATATGGGTCTTCTAGCTCTTCGTCAGAAGCTGACAAGCCATACACAACTGGCGTTCCCTGGTTCTCGTCAATGCTGCTCCGACTCGCCTGAGAGCCTACGGCAACGTTGCGCTGCAAGAATGGGTCAGGAAACGGACCAAGAGCAGAGAAAATCAAGGGAGAGTGACCTCATCCATACGCCCCTCGTGAACCCTAACGACTGGAGGCAGTGGATCGCCATTCGTGCCTCGCCTTCGAGGTTTCAGAGAGCGAACGCTCTGCCGGAATCGACGCAAAACCTTCTTGAGGCCTTTCGATGGATTCTTCTTCGGAACCTCAGCAGGCCCTCTCTGATGGGGTCGGGGTGGACCGTAACCGGTGGCCATAAACTATAATAGGTCGGGCGTTAGTCGTTTGGGAAACTGAACAAATCTTCGCATTCACGTCAAGGGGATCCACACTATGCTGGTCGACCTCTGCAACGTTTGCTGATTGCCCGAAAGGCATCGTGGCGGGAAGCTGTAAAAGTTCTGAGAATGGTCCAATGCTTGGAGAAAAGGAACAAAACTCACATCCAAGAATGAGTCGCTATCATCTTTAAATTCTGGAGCAAGAATATCAGATTTCGGACGCACGCAAGGAGACAAGTGCACCAACCAGCTTGAACAGCTTCCATGTCCCAGATGTAAACCTTGGTGTCGTCACAAGCAGCAGCTAATAGGCGACCATCGCTCGAAAATGACACCGCATTGACCTCATCATCGTGTTGGAGGAATGTCAGTTTGGAATCCCCAGTCTTCAGGTCCCAGAACCTGACGGTTTTGTCTGCTCCCGAACTGGCCAGAATCTTCCTGTTAGGCGACGGGACAACACCGTATACCGATCCGGTATGGCCTTCGAGGGGCGTTCCTACGAGTTCACCGGACTCCATATCCCATCTGCATATGGCACTATCTCTCGCGCACGTCACAAGCTGTTCTCCGTCGGGTGTGAAGACAGCGCACTGCACCGTGGACGAGTGTCCCTTCAACGATTCAAAGACCACCTCTCCACTGACTGAATCCCAAACACGAGCGGTTCCATCAGCAGCATCTGCCGCAATACGACTTCCATCCGGCGAGAATGCAGTCGTATAGAACCCTCCAGAAGGGACTTCGAGCGGTCCAGTGATAGGTTCTCGGGTGTGGGTGTCCCATATTTGTACATAACTAGCACCTGTAGCTGCGACTCGTTGGCCATCTGGGGAGAAAGACACACCCCAGACTTCTCCGGCTTTGAATCCAGTCACAATTGGCGGCTCCTCTTGCTCTCCAGTCAGCCCGTGCCAAAATCGTAATGTTCCGTCTTTGGAGCCGCTAGCGAAGATGCTACCATCGGGCGCGATAGCGATTGAGTTGATCCTCCCAGTGTGGCCGGTTACTTTCTTTTCTATCTCCCCAGATTCAACATCCCAGATAATGATCGTTCCGTCATCGGAAGCACTGAGGAGGCGATGATCATATGGGAAGAAGGCGACTCTCCTGACGAATTTCGAGTGCCCTTCCAGCACATTGAGAGGAGTCTGGGTTGACGGACGGGGTGCTTCAGTAGAGGGCTTGGAGGATGGCGTTGAGCTACCAGAAGGTGATGAGACCATGGGCTTGCTTGGTGAGTGGATGGAGATGGGACCCAGAGTATTTGCTGAGCTTTAGTGGACCCGAATAAAATGAATCCGAGAACCATACGAGCTGCCGAGGGAACAGAAACCGCCGATCAGTAGTGTTAAACAATGATTTCTGGCGAACACACCGTGAAAACAGCTTGTGTGAGCAAGTTTGTGTGTTGTAGGTCGTGATTTTGATTGTAGAACGTGATATGTTGCAAGTAGTATGACTGCGAAATTAACAACGTGCTTGGAACCTGTTCGGGAAACTAACGTTAACCTCATGGCAACTGGAGTTCACCAGACACAGTGCCATATCCTCCTCCCGGACGGCATGAGTACCAGGCGGGGTGACGCGCGCGGTGGAGGGCCTGAGTCCGACATGACTTACCAGCACCGACATCGTGGTCACGCAATGCGCGGAGGACGTCCACGAAGCCCCCGGCTCTCAGCTAATTCCATGGATTGGAGTATACTGGGCTGAGATATGCGACTGCTCACTGCTGTCAGGACATACGTACATAATACGAAGTTCGGACAGTTGATGCGTGCATGATCGACGGAACACGTGGTGATTTGTCCACCAGACGGTTACGAGTCTGCACCGCGGGAAGAAAATACAGCGAAAATCAGGGGTTTGGACACTGAATGACAAAATTCAGTGGCGAGAGCACTGAAAATCGGACCAATTAATTTCAGTGTAGCACTGAATTGTCCAAATTCAGTGTTCACGTGTAAGCACTTCAGACGAAAAGACTTTCAGTGCGAGCGGCACTGAAAATGGCCACTGAGATTCAGTGTCCGAAGCTCCTAAAATCATCGGGTTCTATGGTTCATCCCATACAGTATGGATTTCGCAGGATGAAAAGAGGTATCTATCCTCAGTGCCGTCAATGAAGTAGAGGCACATCCTCACATGCCTTGGGACTCTTCAAAGATCTTCAGAATGATCACCCAGGTTACGGTACCCAGTGCTGGAGACACTGAATTGTCACTTAGCGCTACAGAAAAAATAAATGTCACGTGACCTGTGGCTGAGACGCGCTGATGACGCGTCGCATATTCAAGCTCCGCCTCGACACCTCTTGATCATCGACCACCACCATCCACCAACCTCCCCAGCAGTGCTCCTCAGCAGAGCCTTCGAATCATATCCCCCTTGCATCAAGGTCACATACAACTCTCACGTGACCGGTGGGCTTTCGGTTTGCTCTCTTCAAAGCTTTTGATCCCACCTCAACGGCAAGACATACGCATATACTCTGTTAAGATAAGATATCAGGTACGACACATGTAACTAAATGCACAACAGTGGACCCTCTCGCTCACTTAGTTCAATTCATACCTAATATATGATTTTCGCTCACACAGGAGTGAGCCCGCAACCCCAACAACATCTGATCTCGTCGAGACGACCCTCGCTGTGTTCTATCTTATTCCTGCTCTCAATATTCCACCCAGCCCCCGCACTTACTACCACTATTATCTCACCTCGATCACCTTAGGAGTTTTGCGACACTCGGGCAAAGCCTGTATCTCGAGATTCGGGCGCATACATGAAAAAGTCAGTCACGTTTCACGCCCACTTCCCTTCTGTAGTAGTAGTGTAGAGACCATCCAATGTTACTACGTAGCATTTGAATTTGAGCTCTGGCAGTATGGCACCTATGCCAGGATACAGTGGAAAGACGCTTGAATAACAGTGGTAAAAGCACTGAATTTATACGTCGGATTCACTGTTCAGAGCACCGAAATTCAGCTGCTGCAACACTGAAAAAATGTCACATTCAGGACCCAAAACACTGAATTTTCAGTAGCACGAACACTGAAAATCAGTGGGGTATTTCGAGGGGTCACTGGAATTCAGTGTCCTGAACACTGGTTTTCGGGGGTCGGGAACACTGAATTTCGTTGTATTTACTTCCCGCAGTGTCTGATATCCTGCCATATCTTGAGATATGTGCCCATAATGCGTACCTCAGGCCTCAGGTTGCGCACTCTCGTTCATCACAACCACGATCTCAGA
>KN839839.1:567881-588311 GCA_000827185.1 Hydnomerulius pinastri MD-312
GTCTGATATCCTGCCATATCTTGAGATATGTGCCCATAATGCGTACCTCAGGCCTCAGGTTGCGCACTCTCGTTCATCACAACCACGATCTCAGACCTCACTTGAATAATCCTTGTGCAGAGGCGAGTGATCGATTGATCCCCCATTCAGGGTAATAGGAACAATATCGTCAAGCTGGATATTGCACTCTCGTACAATTTCCTAGTCTTCTACTATCGTCCGACAACATGCGGTTAAAGGTGGTCAATGGTCATGGCATCGACCCAATCAGAGTCTGCTTACCCTACAGCATAATGCTGATCCTGTGTCTGACAGGGTAGGTCAGAGTCACATGAAGCTCACCACGACATCGAAAACCAGACAGTCAAATGCGCACACGCACTCGACACCAACCGTCGAGCTAGCTCCAGGTAAAGCTTAGCACAGTGATAATATTGTTGTGCGTAACGTAGCACGATAATTAGGATACGGTCATCTATGTATCGTTCATTAAAGGCGTGTCGCTCAGTGGTTATTGCTGAGACTTTCGTTCCCAACTCATCACACCTCGTCTTCATTTGAGGGTGAGTCTGGGCGTGACTGAGCCTGCTCGTCACTTTCATTTTTACGGCGTTTTCCTTCCAGCGCTTTCTCGGGAATCTAGACTCATTCCGTGAGTGGCTATCCGTTGCATCTTAGCTGATTCACTGACCGGGACACGAGCAAAGTACGCAATGAGCGTCGAACAAGCGGCGAGAATGAATACTGCGCGCAAACTTGATGCGTATGACTCCTTTGCCGCTTGTTGCAGTTCTGAAGGGAGTTCTGGAACAATGAGAGACGAATGGCGAATGTTTCTGATAATCTAGACAACATGGATGTCGTGAGCGAGGGGCCCCCTTTGACAGAGCTAACTCACCTCTTCCGCATTAGGGCCAGCGATGCGCCGGTGCAGCTCGGTGTCCAGCTTTGCCTGGAAGACCGCAGACGAAATGGCTACTCCACCAACTTGACCTAGCACAACGATTAACAAGCCTATATGATAGCAGTAATGAAAACGCCGAACCTAGGCCACGGAACACCTGGCCGAATCCAGTACCTACTGCCATTTGTTCCGCTAATGTGATCGTTAGTCTACAGAGGCACAACTGCACACGGACGACTCACTTGGAAGGTGCGCGAGTAAAGCAACTACATGGTGCGTGAGCCACAGCGACTTTGGGACGGGTTCAATACCACAAACTTACTGAAAACAGTTTGGAACACAATCGCGTTTCCGAAGCCCAGAGGGATCTGTTAAGACATGGGTCAATGTCTAAAGAGGTCAATTCAGAGGTAGCCTCACAATACTAAACCATTGTTGCCAAGCTGGGGAGTCCTCCCGTAGCAAGGTAATGAGAACGATGCCGACAAATGGAAAGATGCCGAATATGCTGTTTAGCAGCTTGTATCTTCCCGTTCGATGCATCATCCATCTGCGATCACGGTCAGTCAGAAACAAATCGGATACGCCTGGACTAACCCAGCAAACAAGGAGCCTGTTGACATCGCAATGCTGTTCGGCGCCAGGTGCATACCTAGTACACGTTCGGTTATTTGCCAGGTCATCCGGTGCAATACTCTACTCACCTGCAGTGGCTGCACTTGTCATCGCAACAGTCTGGAACCACATCGGCAGGAAGTAGGTCACGGAAAAGTTGCACATCGCAACAAAGAAGTTACTTGTTCCGACCAAAACGGGTACTTTTTGTCGAAGAAGGGAAGGAGCGAGCAGAGGCTCCCGGGCAACCAAAAGTTCTACCAAAAGGAATAGAACAAAGGATGTGCAAGCTACGGCCAGTGGAACAAAAACTAAAGGCTCATCCCACTACGAAATGTCAGGTAAGTGGCTGAAAAATAGCCCAATGAATGCCCTGACCTGTCTCTGTTCGTTGTATCTTGTGCTCAAGAATACCAGACAGCTCCCAGTCTGGCAGGCGAGTCAGAAACGCAGAAAACCGACTAGAGTCATCACTCACTGAAATCAAGAGCGTAAACATGCCCCCATAATCAATGCGCTTAAGAACGTCTTTGATACATTTCCCTTTCCCCTACAAATTCATGAGCCCGACATGAATCATCAAGGGTCCAAGACAAATACTTGCCGGCGTGACGTAGTTAAGATTAACTGATGTCAAAATTAAGGACGCGACAAATAGGGGTATCTGCATCCAGAAAGCCCAGCGCCAACCAAACCTATGGGAGCTGTTAGCTTGAAGGCCATATATGCCACAGTAGACCCGACTTGCCATTCGCTCACTAAGCCGCCAATGGGCCCGCCTAAAGATAATCCTAACTTTGGGGGGTTCTGAAGGGTACGTATTGAATAGTTTTGATATCACGTACACCACTGAACACATTGGCGACCCCTTGGGTTAATCCCCTAGACTAATCGTACACGTCAGGCAACAACGATGACTCGAGCAGGTCATTATGCTCACTCGGATACAGTACATGTCACTCGTGATGATCCTAGCAGATCATAATCAGTGAGTGTCTGGCGCACACATGCGCTTACTCACGAGCACGTCGAAGAAAGCCCTCCCCCTCCGACACCAGCAAGCTAACCAAGTCACCAATCAACCATTTCAAACTGCAACTCAACAAAGCAAACTCACGAAACGAGCGAAAATCAACATGTTCATGCTCCTTGAGCAGCCACAAAGCAAGGTGCCTATGGCGGCCATGGATACTGCCAACTGATTCGCGTTCCTCCTCCCCAAGACGTCGGAAAGTCGTCCATAAAGTGGCGTAAATGTGCATACGGCGAGCAAATACCTGGTTTGTCCTGAGTGCTGGAGTACCGAGAGGGAGGACAGGGTGCATTACGATGTGCCAAGCCAGCTGGCCTGATTGGAAGCATTAAATTCAGAAGAGATCGACGGCAGTACTACAGAGGCCCAAAAGCATCAGTAAATTGTGAACAGACGTCCTCTGGGTACGCACAGGTTGCAACAAGGGTCGCTGGTTTCGTTTTTGCGCGCATCCAATCAGCTTCAGTGCATTACAGAGTGGACGTCACTTACTATTCAAAGCCTACAGAAAGAGCGTCAGTAGCAGCTCCCAGCAAAGCATCGACTCACTCACAGACAAAAAGGTAGCACACCACAAACCGACCAGTATTGAACGTCGGCAAGACTTTGAGATTTCGAGTGGTCCGAGCTTCGAGGCGACCTGAGATTTGTCTGAACGAGCATGAACATTCGTACTGCTGGCGATGCGTGGCTTGCTTGAAAGCAGAGGATCTCGTTCATTTGCCATGGCGGGAAATCTTCAAGTACGACCTACAACTCTGAACCACGATTCGTGCAGTCTAATTTTCTTGCCTGCAAGTGAGCAGGTCCCAACTAAGTAGTCCTGCACGCGTGACGTAAAGTGTCTGTAGAAGGCAATTACAACACCTCATAGCCCCTTCCTTGTACGTCAACCGGATCCATGAAAAGGGCATTGCCCGTGTTCGGCTCGGCGCTCGAGGCACTTCGCCAAACTCAGAATCCGACCGCATACCCCAAAGTTGACCCCGCGTTTCTGATCTTGTATTTCCAACGAGCACACCGCTGTAACGGATCCCAATAAGCATATCAAACAGGGGCGTCTGGCTTGGAACGGGCATTGGCAGTCGACTTGTGGAAACCACAGACAGCCGTGGGACGAGTGGAGGAGTTGCAAAGTACACATTAAAGCCGAGCCTCGCGAGGCCTGCATGTCTGCCGTTCGTGGGATGCTTCGACGTCCACACATGCGGGAATCACGAACGTAAGGTTTGTTTGAGGCATCGAGTGAGCCGTGTCCTGCTGATCACGCTTGACGAGGCAAGCAGTGCGCGCGAGGCATTTTCTAGATGCTCGATGCAGTAAAAGCTTATCTCGCATGAAAGGTCCAGGACGTACATTACACGACCAACGTTTGACGTACCGTTAGTTCGAGCGGAGGATGTACGACACCGTTAGTTCTGTCTCAATGCCGAGTCCGAGGCCAGACGCAAATGTCAGGTCTGTAAATGCGTGAAGTTTCTTATCATCTACGATGGAGCATCGGACCTGTTCGGACCTTGCGAACAGGGGCCTCGACGAGAACCCAGCAAGGTCCAGGGGAGAATCCAGGTGGGTATAGTCGGTGGTGCAAAGCTGAATGTGACCTTACGAACATGGTGCTGGAGTAAACCTAAGCACGTGTAGATGCAGACGGCTCTGCCAGCAGATCTTGGTAAGTCAGGAGACTGTGAATGACCGCTGGAGGGAGATTCTCACCACCCACTGACAGTATCGCATGCCGAGAACTTGAAGAGGTCAGTATTCTTCATCTAGTGCATCTCCCCAGGGTTTATGAACAGGGTGCAGTTCGTCAATATGACGGTGCCCTATGTTCGGTAAATGAATGCCTGGGCCAGGAGATGCAGGCCAGATTCGAAGGTGCCTTTAAGTTTGAACAGGTGTCGAGCGACCCCATGATAACGAGAATGTAACACGTAGACCTGCTCGGGAACAAATGACCCCTTCAGGCTTGAAAGCGAGCAAATAGCCACCATTGGATCCGGGTGTTCAACTTTGTGCACTGGGCTGGAGATGATAGTGAGTCTCTCACTCTTAGAAGGAATGGCAGCGTGCAAAGGGGTACCTTCGCGACGCATGCACGTACGCCGTGAAGCCGCCGCGCTTTGACAGAGTTCTCTGAAAGATTCCAAGCAGAACAATGGACTTTGTGTGCCACTCACCATCTCCACCTTCCACATCGCCAAATTTGGGAGCGGTGCCACCACAGCCAAGCGTCCACCAAGCGTCCACCAAGCATCCACTGTCCACATTCCACATTCCACAGGAGGAACGTATATAAGACATCCCTAAAGGAAAGATGCTCCTCCAACCCAACACTCACCGAGCTAGCCTCATTATATATCATCTTATCTATCTCTAAGCCCCTTAAATAACCTCCAACCAATACGCCATGTCTTACGCTGCATACAACCCTACCTCAAGCTCCCTTATGCACATCAGCGAAGCGCTTGCCCTTTCCCCTAATGCCACCTCTCACACACTCACTGTTGGGGAGCGTACGGCAATGCGCAAGTCCGATCGCAAGGCGGAGCAACTCTTAGGAGTCACTGTCACGCGGGACGTGAAGACCCACGGCATACAGGACCTTGGAATCGGGCGGGCACCGTTGACAGATCTTAAGTCGACCAGGGCAAACGCAAGCTCCATCGTGGAAGTAGCACAAAACATCGGCATCGGCGCCTTGATGGCAGTCATCGGCTCAAAAAGAGCCAGGAGCCGCCAGTTCAGCAGCATCACCCTTGTCGGGGCTCTCAAGCACCTCGGCGTCGGGATGGGCTTGGACGCGACGGGGAGGAAGAAGAGACGCGTGGGCGCGACGTATTCGCCACGCGTCATTTTGGGGCCTCTGCATTACAGTTATGAAGAAGGCGAGAGCTCGAGCGGATCCTCGACTGCCGGCAGCGAGGACGAAGATCCGAGTCCTCGGAATTCGTTCCTTGAGCTTGATCCCGAGGAAGAATGTGCCAGAACACCCACCATGGCCGACCATCCATACGCTTCTAATGCGGATGATGAAGACGACTACGAAGAGGAGGAGTTTGTATGGGATGTCGCTGATCCCTTTGTGACACCGGAAAATCCCGAGGGACACCAGTTGCTTCAGGAGTATTTTTCGAAGCTAAGGCTGGGCGAGCCCATTGGTCCTTTGGACCAACCAACATCCTACGAACCTACCTCGTTCGAGCCCTCTTACGAGGATACTTTACCCGCATCTTCGCCTGTTCGAGGCTCGCGTCGGTCTTCCTGCGACCTTTGGGGTTCTCAGGAGAACCTGGACCTAGGTCTTCTCCCCTCGGACCTGGAGTACATCAACACTCTTCTGGCGGTCGATGAAGCGGAAGAAGAAGCTATGGCACGTCGCAAGCACAAGCGCGCCACTCTTCGTTCCCGGTTGAAGAAGCTGGCTCTCTTGGGCAGCGAGGCCAGGCCAGCAGTTGATGGACAGGTGACTTCAAACCAGTGAAGTACAGCAACATTCTTTATGTGACGACTAGTATGACTATGACCTATGTATGACTTATGCACGACTTGTAATATTGCGATAACCTGTATTGCTGAAAATTAGACACAACGGTCGACGGTATTTTGTCCTCAGTGAAAACGGAGAAGTACTTCCAGTACTACCAGATTTGACATTCATATGTGGAGCTCGACGCGCCGACGTTTGAGCTCAACCAACCTCCATGCTGCAACTTTGCCACGGGGTGCTCCTTACCTGGGTGAGAATGATCGTCATCAGATGGGCGTCCTCACCCGAAAGATTATACAAGCGTACAACACTACAACAACTACTTCGTTCTCTTGTAGATCTTGTTTAAGAAACTCGTGAACACCTGCCTCCTCAATACTCCACCATCAACGCCAGCCTCGGGTTCGGGTATCTGAGCGATCATTTTATCAATCCTCTCCTTGGCACCCTCCTCATACACCCTGTATTTTTCCCGAAGCCCAATCTCCTCGTATAAAGCCTTGATTGCGGCTTCCTTAGCGGCGTCTTTCCGGCCATAGTTTTCATCGAGGACTTTTCGCTGCTCTGGTGTCGCGACGGACAGAGCGATGTTTACGCACCACGAACATTTGTTGTCGACGATATCAGTGCCGATCTTTCCGATCTGCTCGGGTGTACCGGCGTAGTCAAGGAAGTCATCCTGAATCTGGAAGTACTCCCCGAGCGGAAGGAGGATGGAGAGAGCAACTTTATAAGGCTCAATCGTCTGGCCGTTGAGGGTGTATGAATCGGGGACGGCGCACACACGCATGGCGAGTGCTACAGATAGGTAGAAGGAATAATAGGCGGTTTTGTACTGGACGATGAATCCATGCCTGTAAGACGATCAATTCACGTTCACAATACCTTTCACGTGGCACGAACTTTTCAATGGAGAATTTGCTTAGATCAACGTGGTCCTCAGGGGCAGTAATGAGATCGACCAACTGGCCCATCTCGGTCTGGTATGTGGTCTATCAAACATGGAAGACTGAATCAGACGACATCCTATCAGCGAAGGGCCTTTCTGCCACTTACGTCATGGAATAGTTCCAGCAGATGCACGTAGTACGGTTCCGAGCGGAAATATTTTTTCAGCAGGTGGTAGATCGCGCCTTCGAGCATGAATGAATCATTGATTGCGATGTTTCCGATGCCTTCCACCCTATACCAGCACGGCTGCCCGCGGCGGGTGATGGATTGGTCCATCATATCATCTGAGACAAGGAAGAAGGCTTGGAGCTAGACCATAGCGTTTGAACGGTGAATGAGCTGCGGGCGGGAGAGAAAGAGCTATAGATGGGCTTACGAGCTCGATGCACCATCCAAGCAGTGCAGACTTGAAGTACTCGTCGTCCGTCAACGATCGACCGCGCAGAATCTCAACAGAGTCAACGACTGACATTCCTCGGTTGAGTTTACCCCCCGGGACGTTGAAATCCAAATTCTACATTGATGTCTGGACATCAGCACAAGAAGGCGTTGTCCAAAGACGAAAACCATACGCGACGGAACCATTCGACCGCCTCCTGAGGCATCTTCTCCCCCTTCATATGCTCGATCAGTTCATCACGGATGCGAGTGAAGACATCCTCGAATTTCTTGCGTCTGAGCTGCTTTGCATCTACGGTGCTCATGCTGATGCCAGTGGGAGTGATAGGAAGGGGCATAGAGCGCTGCTGTTAGACACACGATGCCTTTTTATCACGACGTTAGATCAAAGAACGTGTTGAGCCAGATCAAAACGGGTTGTCGAATCAAAATCAAATCGTCCGATAAGAACATGAAACCACAATTTATTCATTTATGTCTGTAGGTCCCAGGCAGCCAAGCTTGGCTGGGTACCTTGTACTAATCTTGTTACTGGATTGGCGGATGCAACCATCTTGTAACAAGCACACCGAGGTCAACAATGGTCTACCACACTTTTGGTGCGTCCTTCTCAGAGCAGCGAACTTCGAAGAACAGAACCACTTGATCAATTGAGGATCTAGCCGGAGTGTCCTTCCTAATATCGTTTTTCATGTGCGTGAGTGGTGATGCCATTGAGTAAAAGCAAAAAAAGAACAGACAACTATGAGTATAAGTAAGTACGATGTAGACGTGATGCTAGAATGCAGGAGGTAGTGAGAGGGGGAGGGGTCGGCGAAGGTAATCATGAGTGCAATAAAGTCGATAAGTCAGCGCGTGATAAATGGTGGGTGAGGTCATTATACTTTTGCCCGGAGTAAATCCAGTGATCCAACCAGCAACTGATGGCGAGTGGGCCCATCAAGCACACTCTATATCGCGCGCGCTTAGAAGCCGCCCATTCCGCCCATTCCACCCATGCCTCCCATACCAGGCATGCCACCAGCAGGCTTCTCCTCCTCAGCCTCAACAACACATGCCTCGCTCGTCGTGAGCAGACTTGCGACACCAGCAGCATCAACAAGCGCAGTACGGACGACCTTGAGAGGGTCGACGATACCAGCCTTGATCATGTCAACGTACTCGCCCTTGCTCGCGTCGTAACCCATCGAGAAGTTCTCGGCAGCACCGTACTGGTTAAGGAGAGTGCCAACGATGACGGACGACTCCTCGCCAGCGTTGGAAAGGATAGTGCGGGCAGGGTTGGTCAATGCGCGGCGAATGATGTTAACACCGAGGTCCTGGTCGAAGTTGGCCGTGGGGACAATCTTGGCGTCAGGGTTGGTAGGTGGGTTCGTCGATCCAGGGGAGTTGGTAGTGAGGGCGAGCGAAGCTTTGAGAAGTGCAACACCACCACCAGGGAGGATACCCTCCTCAACGGCAGCGCGAGTGGCGTTGAGGGCATCGTCGTACCTGTCCTTCTTCTCGCCGACCTCGACTTCACTGCTGCCACCGACCTTAATGACGGCAACACCACCGCTCAGCTTGGCTAGACGCTCCTGGAGTTTCGTCTTGTCGAACTCGCTCGTCGTGGGGTCAGCAATGAGGGAGCGGATCTGCTCGCAGCGGGCTTGGATGGCGTCCTTTGAGCCCTCGCCGTTGAGAACAATGGTGTCCTCCTTGGTGATAGAGATGGAGCCGGTAGAGCCAAGCAAGTCGGGAGTGGCCTTCTCGAGCTTGATGTCGAGCTCGTCGGTGAAGACAGTACCACCGGTGAGGATGGCAAGGTCACCGAGGATCGACTTGCGGTTATCACCGAAGCCGGGTGCCTTGACAGCAGCGACCTGGAGCTGGCCACGGAGCTTGTTGAGGATACAGGCAGCAAGGGCTTCGCCGTCAATGTCCTCAGCGATGATGATCAAAGGGCGGCGTGCCTGGGCAGCGGCCTCCAAAGAAGGAAGGATGTCTTGGAGAAGCGAGATTTTCTTCTCACTCAAAAGAATGAGAGGCTTCTCAAACTCAACCTTCTGCGACTTCACGTCCGTGATGAAGTAGGGGCTGATGAAACCACGGTCGAAGCGCATGCCCTCCGTGATCTCAATCTCATCTTCAATAGTACGGCCCTCCTTGACGGTGATGACACCCTCCTTGCCAACCTTCTCCATGGCCTGAGCAATCAGGTTGCCAACGTGAGTATCACCGTTGGCAGAGATGGTTGCGACCTGGGCAATCTCAGCAGTAGTCGTGATAGTCTTGGTGTTCGCAGCCAAAAACTCGACAACGCGGTCAACAGCAGCTTGCGAACCCCTACGGAGGTCCATAGGGTTGCAACCAGCAGCGACATTCTTCACACCCTCAGAGTAGATGGCGCGTGCGAGAACGGTTGCGGTGGTTGTACCATCACCAGCAATTTCGTTCGTCTTCTGTGCGACGTCCTGAACGAGGCTAATGGGCGGGTATGTAAGCGTGTGAAAGACGCGTGCGGGGGTGAGGGATAGCTTACCGGGCGCCGAGGTTCTCAAACTTGTCTTTGAGCGTGATAGACTTGGCAACAGTGACACCATCTGCATTGGATACGCGTCAATATACGAAGAAAACTTTTCCGACCGCTCTCCGCGTTCACTCACCCTTGGTAATCTTGGGACCGCCGAACGATTGCTCGATGATGACATTGCGACCTAAAACACTGTCAGATTGTGTCTACACATCCTGTGGTGTTCTGGCTTACCCTTAGGACCAAGGGTGACGCTGACGGCGTTGGCAAGAACGTCAACACCCTTCAATATGCTGGCCCGGCCGTCATTGGAGAACTTAATCTCTTTATGGGCGCCGCGAGCAAGAACTGGCTTAGAAGCCTTTGCAGCTGCCCTGCGGACTGCCCTTGACGACGAGGACGAGATGGAGTGCATGTTTTATGAAGGAGAACGACGAAAGCAACGGGGAAGGACGAAGAGAAAGTTGAGGTAGAGGACCAAGTGACGAACACGGAACAAACTCAAGCAATAAAAACTTTCGGACGGGAAAAATCTAGAACTCACGTCACGCATCACATGTCACGTATGTTACGTCACAGGTCACGCTCAGCAGAGGGAAAACGTCAAGCGGCGTGCGTTTCTCAGAGCCATCGAACGTTTTGTCTCTCACGGATTACTCACTCGGTGGAAGAGAGAAAATTTCAAGCGTAATTTGATTGTCGTTGACGGTCCGAAAGGGTATTTACTACACACAGGAGTCCAGCCGTCGGGTATCGTGAGTTTTGAAAGCAGAGCGCTGTGGCAGCGCACCAAGGGCGTGAGTTCCCACAGGCGGACTGCGACGAAAGGCGGTCATAAGTCAACGCGACTGGCATAGATCAACGACGCCAGTTTTTGAGCATCCATTTCCTCGTCCCTTGGTAGGATTTTACATGGGAACGGCAGTGGATGCCTATGCAGCACACTCATTAGCGGCCCACCTAACCTGACATCTTAGAAACATGCTCTTACGACGTCAGTCCTTTCGTCCATTTGACGTTGTCAGATCCTTCGGTTTTCTCGATCTTGAACAACGCCAAGATGCACACCATGGCAGCCCACAAGGAGGCATCCGCGACATGCCTTCCTGGACTATATTGCAGTGTTAACGAGCCTGTGCCAACAATCGAAGTCGGTGTAGTTGGGGCATAATTCCTCACCATATACGACGACCGAACCCAAATGCCCAGGCGACCGTGTCGTCATTGAGAGTACCGGCGCTATCCAAGAATCGTTCTGGGAGGAAGGCCGAAGGATTTGGATACTTCGCCTCGTTTCGGGATATCGCCCTGGAATAATGAGTGCATACCGAGAGTGGAATGCTGGTATTCTTACCAAGCGTTAGCCAATACTGTCGCACCTGCTTCCAGTGATTAGAAAGATGCAGTCCCGTTTCTACTCAGCACACACCTTTCGGAATGTAATAACCTTTGTACATATCATCCTCCGTGGTAGCATGAGGAACACCTATGAGAGGTCGTTAATCCCCGCAACGGATTAAGTGGTGGAGCTAAAACGAACCGATAGGCGTAACAGGATTCCACCTCATCGTTTCTCGTAGTACTGCGTCCACGTATGGCAGCGCAGGCCGGTCTTCGAAATCCGGAAGCCGCTGTATCCCGACCACACGGTCAATTTGAGCTTGTGCATGAGCCTGGACTTCTGGGTGAAGCATCATGAGATATAAAAACACTAGGAGGGTCGAGTCTGTCTGTTCTCGGAGTAAATGTGAGCATACAAGATCTATACACAACGCAACAAACTGACGGTCTCGACAGAGGCTGCATAGGAAGTTCAACACCAATGCTGAGGAGGGGGGCGTCACAAGGAGGCTCACCAGCAAAAAGGGTCGCCGCTGAGTCCTTGATGGCTTGTACAAGCCCGGGATCTTTGGAGTCCTCGTCGATACGGTATCTTGTAATCGCATCTGCAACCATTGATGGTCTTGCAGTCCCCTCATCCTTCCGTGAGAACACCGGTCAGTGTTCAGTGTCGTGACAAAGAGCAGGCCATGAGACGCACAATTTTTCGCCTCACATACGCATACGGTTCATGGACACCCTTCTTTGCCAGGTTCGCGCATGTCGCGGCTTCGTACTTCCAACCCATGAGCGGAAACCACGCAGGTAACTTCTTGACTGGTGTATATCAAAAATTTGTCCTGTCTCATAATAAACGAGAAGCCTACTGAATGGAAACGTGGCACAAAGAGCTGCTGCTTCTGGAGTGCACACGAGAAGGAAGATATCCGCAGCGCGCTTGATGACACTGACGAGCGAGTCGCCTTGGACGGGGTCATACCCATAGGTCACGGACATCACTACGGACGCTGAAAAACTAAGGTCATCCGAGTCGGTTTCCGATGAGTCATACATAGCACAATGTTTGAACGACGGACGTGTCAAAATGTTCGACATATTTCGTTGGGTCTTGCAGGATACGTGTCAGCATCTCGTACGCTTTCTGCAGCTGCTTCGGACGATATAATAGAGCAGCGTCGGCGTGGAAAACTTGATGATAAAGCCTCCTGTGAAGCCTGAACCTCGGTCCATATCGTGCAAGGGAGGCAGCCCACTCGAAACCGAACCTGTACCAGGTGGACGCGTTAGAAGTAATGCTTAAATGGGAGCTACCAAGCGCGCGCACAAGTCAGCGGTTGATATCACCGGCCGGTCAGAGTACTTTCTTGAACGCTTCTCCAGTATTTCGCAGGCAAGCTCTTCAGAGTTGAGTACGATGATCTCTTGGCCCAAGACATGCGTGTATAAGAGATCCCCTGCTCGCAGGTCGCGAATATTGAATCAATGTTAACTTTGATAACGCCAGATCACGGACCGTATGTCTTTGCCCACTCAGCATATGTGACATAAGGTGCGTCCGCGTTCAGTCCCAAGACATTTCCGACAAATGGAACGGGAGTGGGGCCAGGTGGAAGGGGTGGTCTGTTCGACTTTGATGCTCGCCTGAGCTTCCTTACGCCCTCGATCGCAAGCGATGTCGCCAGCAGGCAAAGCAAAGTGGTGATCATCGAGACAGACATCTCGTAGAAGAATGCGAATATGAGCCTAAGGATACGGGCACCTACGGCCGTGCTCCACAGCAGCACACGAAAGGTGCCATCTTTTCATGGGGTTTCTGCGGCTTCTGCATTCACATGTATCTAATTTTGTTGAAGAACCTAAATTTGTTATGTAAATGTTGCAAGACATGAGAAGGGCATACCTGCAGCGTGCTGGGCTATGATTTGTAGTACATAGTAGCAGCAGACGCCCTTGGGCGTTGGGTCAGGCTGAGGAAACACCTAATGTGGTGGAAAGCAACTGACGATGTGCTGTATCATGCCTACGGTTAAGCGCTTCAAACTGGATGGGCCCGATCGATCCTTCATAGTACTGGGCGTGGTAGTGGTGGGCTCTGGTGAGACGCTTTCCGGATGCTATGGAGAGGCCTTTTCAAGTCAGTGACTGACATGTTCTAACGATCGCGAAGTAGCTATGAGTGGACCAATTCAAGTAGGGAGTACTCTCGCAACCCTATCCACAAACCGCCATATGCACCTAGTGTGAGACCGAAGGAACGCCGCGCGCGTCCAGACTGGCAGGCAATGTTGCTGACCCGTGATTGCAGCCGAGTAATACAAATCAGAAAGTTTAGATAGTCTGTGGACCTCTAGTCTCCCAAAATCAAACCAATAGAGAGAGGAAGATAGTCGTGTGGACTTCTGTACTTAGCAAGAGAGTATCTCTCTAAGTCATCCCTGGAGCTTAGCTACGAGCCTCGCAGTCTTGGAGAGCCAGTCTGCACTCCGTCGATTCACCGTTTACGGTGATCGCGCTGCGACAATCCGCGTGCACTGCAGCGCGCGCTGTATCGTACTTTCTAGATCGCTCGAAACTTGCGTTCGAGGAACCACTTGGCACCACGGCACGCACCAACGTACATTCCCTCATCTACGGCGCGATCTCCTCTGCCTTGCATCCCCCCTGAGGAGCCTTGAAATGCTGGGGACGACGTTCATTCAAGAGGCACTCAAATAGCACCTTACCGTTGCCGATCTCACGCGAGTCGGCGGTAACGTAATTCGTCGTCCAGACCTTGAGCAAGATGCTGGTGCTCTATGAGTGTTGCTAACCGCTCATAGAGATCCAGTCGGTGGCAAATGACAAGGGTATTGCGCTTTCTCCGAGGAGCACCTCGCCGCTCACCGATGCCTTTGGGGAGGTTTGCCTAATGCTTGTTGGCCATAGCCAAATGATGTGTCTTCACCGAGTCCGACCTTCCATCTTGACGTGACGGGTCCTACCCGGGTACCGTAGCTCGTAGAGGGTCGCAGACAGAATCAAACTGAGCGGACTCGAAGTTCCTGAATCCCACCATATGGAACGTAGGGATTAAAATGAACCAGCCCAAACCCCTATTACGCGTTAACAGTCCCCAACTTTGGACTTGGGTGGGCCTAGCTCGGTGCTAGTTCATATCCAAAAATGCACGTCGCGGAACTAGCTATTTAGCTTGTGGGTAGTCGCGAGCGCTGACACCAACGTGGGTGCACTTGTAGCGGATATAGCTGGTAACAGAGTCAACCCGAAGTCGCGATCTTGGCCGAGCCCCGAGCTGTAACGTGTAAGTTTGTAGGAAACGAGGTGCAGTCAGTCTGCCAGAGGAAATTGATATTGTCTGACCAGTGTTTGTCGGTGCAGGATACTGGTGTAAAAAAAAAGGTAGCGGTAATTGACCAAGTACTAGTACTAATGGTAATGGTGATGGTAATGGTAGTAGTGCACTGGCAAGTACTGGTGGTCTAAAGTAGAAAGATTGCTACGCGGTTTGAACTCCGCACTGCAAGCTTGTTCCACGTCTCAACCAATTCGTTAGGCTCCAGGTAAACAGCAAACGATCTCAGAGGACCTCGTCTTCATCAACGAAATGGTAAGCCTCGTCCTTTTATTCGAGATGAACGTTGCTAAATCGCAAGCTACATGCTAGCCGTCCGCAACGACCACTGATGCGGTCCCAATCGAGACTGCTCATGAGGACATGATCGTATGCACAATTCGTTGTTTCGAATAGCAGAGCTCATGCTCACATTCACCAAGCACGATGCCCAGTTGGACTATTACGGAAAACGTCTGGCAACTTGCTCGTCAGACCGTACGGTCAAGGTCTTTGACGTAGTCGATGGCGAACCATCGAAGTCAACTGGTGGTCAGACATTGAAGGGGTAGGTTTCATGATGCAATGCGTCAACTGTGAACATGCACATTGACGCGTTATTTAGCCATACTGGACCTGTCTGGCAAGTTGCATGGGCACACCCAAAATTTGGCAATATTCTCGCGTCGTGTTCTTATGACGGCAAAGTCCTCATCTGGAGAGAACAGTCACAAGGTCCTGCCACCGGAGGGTGGACGAAAGTCAAAGAGCACACTCTTCACACCGCATCAGGTAGACTTCCAAACGAGGTCATATTCGTGATCTAACATTCCCGTATTGTAGTGAATTCTGTCTCTTGGGCCCCCCACGAGCTCGGAGCCATCTTGGCCTGCGCGTCTTCGGACGGTAAACTTTCAGTCCTGACTTTCAAGGACGACGGCCAATGGGGCGCCGACATCTTCAACGGACACGCCATCGGCTGTAATGCCGTCTCTTGGGCCCCCGCCACCCATCCCGGCTCGCTCATCCATCCCCAACAACCCGGTGCACCCCCCCAGCCTGCGCCCTTCAAGCGCTTTGCCAGCGCAGGATGCGACAACCTTGTCAAGATCTGGGGGTACCGCGAAGATACGCAGTCCTGGGTAGAGGAGGAAATGTTGGAGGGACACTCGGACTGGGTGAGAGATGTTGCATGGGCCCCAAATATCGGATTGCCGAGGAGTTATATCGCTACTGCGTCTCAGGTTTGTCTGCTCTTTTATATGAGGGGGAGACCTTACCTGACTGGTGCCGCCAGGATAAATCTGTCCTCATCTGGACCAAAGACACTCCAACCTCCCCATGGGTCAAGACCGCACTTGACCCCTCCACCGCAGCTTCATCCAACACTGCTACGGCACCCGGCAAATTTCCCGACGTCGTGTGGCGCGTCTCGTGGAGTCTGGCGGGTAACATCCTCGCTGTCAGCTGTGGTGATGGCAAGGTGACTCTGTGGAAGGAGAATTTGCGGGGTGTCTGGGAGTGCGTGAGCGACATGAATAGCTAATTAGCATCCTGCTATGTCCGTGCTTGCAATTGAGGCTACCATAGACTGCCTGGATAATTTATGTGCGTCATAGCTTCAGAGATGACAGAGCATCATTTAGCTGGAGTATGACTCTGTTAATGGGACTGCTAGAAAGTACCCAGACGAGCGCGTTCTCCTTCCGTGCCGACTAGAACGGCAGGTTCAGTTGAGCAAGGAGTGCATTCGACGACTGCGATGGTAAATTAGTCCGTACAGTAATAAGATGATGTTATAAATTCTATGTGTGGATGATGTATGTCTAAGTGGTCAAGCTAAACTAGCCCAGCGTCTTACTTCTTGGCCTGAGGCATCGTCTTGCGATACGCCTCCTCAAGCTCCTTCTGGACGTGTGCGAGGACAGGCTGGTGAGTCTACAACGATCACAGTCAGCCGTCAATCCCAGTCGCGAGAAATAACGAACAACATACTCTGTATTCCATGCTGAACTCTCCCTTGCCCTGCGTAACACCCCGCAGCTGGCTCGAGTAACCAAACATATCATTTAGCGGTACCTCAGCCGTGCACGTAAACTCTTCATCGCGGACCTCGCTATCCAAAATGGTCCCTCTCCGCGTGTTCAAGCTCCCGATGACAGCAGCCTGGAACTCGCCTGGGGCGACGACTTCGACGGTCATGATAGGTTCGAGAATGATGGGCTTGGTTTGGGCGTAGATTTCGCGGAAGGCGGCGATGGTTGCAATACGGAAGGCCAGCTCCGAGGAATCGACAATGTGGTAAGAACCGTCTTTGAGGACCATGCGGGCACCGACGATAGGGTTGCCGCTGAGCGTGCCCTTCTCCAGAGCCTCAAACCAACCCTACATCGCACAGTCAGCTCAACGTCGACTTTTTCAAGGTTTGGCACATAACAGCTCACCCTCTCACAAGCTGGAATGAAGTTATGAGGAATAGTTCCTCCCATAACGACATTCTCGAACTCCGTGTCTTTCCCGCTCTCAGGATCAAACTCCATCGGCTCAACATAACCAATAACACGCGCGAATTGACCAGCACCACCTGTCTGCTTCTTGTGTGTATGGTGGAAGTCGGCGCGTTGGGTGAGAGTCTCGCGGTATGCGACACGGGGTTTACCGGTAGACACTGCTACGCCGTATTCGCGGCGCATGCGCTCAACATAGATCTCGAGATGTAGTTCACCCATGCCGGAGATGATTGTCTGGTCATCGGGAATGAGATTAGACGATGAAGGGCGGGGAAGTCAGGGGACGGTACCTCTTTGCTTTCATGATCGATGTGGACCTTGAACGTCGGATCTTCCTTCTGGAAGCGATTGAGTGCCCGGGAGAAGTTCGGCGTCTCCAGTCCTACGGGCTTGATTGCCAACGAAATAACGGGGTCCGGGACGAACATTGATGTCTAGTGCAGAACAGTGAGTTTAAGGCGCAGCCTCTGAATGCTACATGCGAGACCGACCATCGAGAAACTCGTAGAACCATCCGTGAAGGTATCGCCAGACGAGCATTCAACACCAAAGACAGCACAAATTTCACCAGGGCCGATAGAATCGATGTCCTGCGAAGAGTCGAATCTGAGCAACAAGGGAAACAATCCATCTGCAAATAACACCTACCTCCATCTCGTTACTGTGCATACGAACCAAACGCGGAACCTTGACTCTCTTATCCGTGCGTGCGTTAAAGATGAACTGTGCCTTCCTCAAAGTACCTTGGTACACTCTCATGTACGTCAGCTGGCCGAATCTTCCTTCTTCCAGCTTAAAAGCGAGAGCGACGAGCGGCGCCTCAGCAGCAGGAACAAGTGGGACCGGGGGAGAATTGACAGGTAACTTCGTATCGTGAGCCGTGACAGTCGATTCGTTCGGGTTGGCAAGGTAAGCACAAATACCATCGAGCATAGGCTGGACTGCTGTGTTTTTGATAGCCGAGCCAATAAAGACTGGGGAGAACTTGAGACCGACGGTCGCTCGGCGGATCGCTTCGGCGAGTTGGACATTGGTGGGCAGCTCGTCAGCTAGGATCATGTCTCCAATCTCATCATCAACTTCGGCGAGTTGCTCGATGAGCTCGGCGCGCTTTTCCTTGGCGAGGTCGATCACTGAGGCAGGAATCTCGTCGGACTCTACAACATCGATACTGGAAACAAGGGATGTGAGTAAGAATTGAACTATGAAGAATAGCAATCCGAAGTACCCTTTCTCGCCTTCATTGTAGATGGCCTTCCAGCGAACGAGATCAACGACGCCCTTGAGCTCGTCTTCGACACCGATTGGAACCTGAACAGCAGCAGCCGTAATCTTAAGTTTAGACCGAATTTGATTGATAACTCTCCAAGGGTTGGCACCAGGTCTGAGACGAAAATTGAGCAATCTATTGACCGAACTAAATCGAGTCCGCGCACCTGTCCATCTTGTTGATGAAAGAAATCCGAGGAATATTATATCGACGCATCTGGCGGTCGACCGTGGTTGTCTGACTCTGCACACCAGCGACAGCGCACAATACCAAGATAGCACCATCCAATACCCGAAGTGCACGCTCTACTTCTATCGTGAAGTCAACATGTCCTGCGGAACTTCATGTCAGCCGGCACGCAGAATTCTTTGCTAGCAGTGACTAACCTGGGGTATCGATAATGTTGATAGCGTACTTATTCTTGTCACCGGTAATTGGGGACAAAGCTTCCCAGTCACAGAAAGTTGCAGCACTCTGGATAGTTATACCCTTCTCGCGCTCCAGCTCCATACTGTCCATCTTGGCACCAACAGAGTCGCGACCGCGAACCTACAGAATCCGTGTCAGTGACGGTGTCAAGCAAAGAGCAATCGAACAAATGAGAAATAAATGAAGAGGTGCCGCAAGCTTCGTACACTCCACCAAGCGACCAGAGTCATTTATTGCAAAAACAGCACGAACCTCATGGATCTCTCGAATGCGACCAGTATAGAAAAGAATACGCTCGGTGAGCGTCGTCTTGCCAGAGTCAATGTGCGCAGAAACACCGATATTCCGCTGGAAGTTAATACGGTTGATGTCTGCCTCGGACAATTCATACTTGGGATATGTCTGTGCTGCCTCTGAGTTTTTCTCCTTGGAGGGTGCCGTCCTCGCTGCAGCTGCTGAAGCTGCGCGTCTGCCTGAGCAAGAGACGGGTAGCCATTTTGTGGACGACCTTGGTGGTAGTAGCGAACGTGAGCTATGAAGTGCCCAGTTCCATGAAGCGGGCACTCGTGCCAGTGTCTGCATGTCAAGCCGTACAGAACGATTAGAAAATTTGGCATCGGTGTTAACTTAGCAGCCCTGGGAAAGCATTTCCTGTTGCGGTAAGAAGCAAGTGGCATCACTTTCCATACTCGATCGTTTATGAGGTTTGCCTGTTAGGGGATACTACTAGTAGTAGTTAGCGAGAACTTAACCAGAAGCTTCATCTTGTAGAGCTATGTCTTTCAAGACTACCGATCGTAAACCTTTGTCGGTTCCCCTTCGCGCCGCTCTCGCCTCAGGTTTAATAAGAAGGCGCTGAGTCTCCCCATCCGAGCCCTCTCTCCACCCAGGTATTCCATACAAATCATTGTCTCAAATCATGCGATCCATTGACGACGCACAACCACCTCTTATTTCTCTAGGCGACAGAAAGATCCACCAAAAAAATGTTTCTCCACCTGATCTTAGTCTGTACGCACTTGCCCTTTCACCGGATTCAAATGTGTTTTTTAAACAAACTACTGGAATAATGGACGACGAGGCCTTGAAGGCGCACATCCTAAAGGTTCAAAATGAAGCTTACAAGGTCCGTCACGATGTCAGCTGGGTGCTTGATACTGAGGACCTTTTCAGATCGCTCCATATCCTTGTATCTGGGGATTCGGCTTTTTGAGGTTTGCTTGCAACACCACTCTTTGATTATCATCCAGTCTTATGTTTCGACAATGCAGAGTGGGGATCACAGCGAACCCCGCATACAAAGACATCATAAAAATAGGTCGCGAGCGGAAGGATGCCATTCTCCTTGACATAGGAAGTTGTTGTGAGCTGCCCCGTCGTTTGGTATATATAAGATATTGACTTTGCGCTCTTCAGTCGGTGTCGATTCGAGGAAGGCTGCAGCAGATGGCTTTCCTGCTAGTAATATAGTTGCATCCGATTTGATAAAAGGAAAGACTCACCCAGCCGGTTTCCTCTTTGAAGTAACGATGGCTGATGGTCGTTGTTCTCCAGACTTCCTTGACCTCAGTCACGTCTTGTTTAACACGTCGAAAAACACGTATCCTGGGCACTTTGTACCCGGAGACGTGTTTGATCCTGCAAT